>AUXJ01004885.1:0-59615 GCA_000482205.1 Herpetomonas muscarum
GAGGGAAATTGGGGTAGAATATCTTCCGCAGACACTTCTCCGTTTCATCCATGAAAACAAAGAGTCTTTGTAAAATAAGAAAGAAAGAGTCATAAAAGGGAAAGTCTTGGAGGGTGAAAATAAAGCGAAATGCCGAGACCAATGGATAAAAATATGATTCCTGAAAAGGGAGTTTTGAGGGTTTGGGATGTTGGTCAGTGAGGCCGAATTGGTCTTGCCCAACGACCAGAAGAAGCGGAAAGACAATATTGTGTACGTCGGCACGTTCTGCCCGCCTGTGAAGGGGGGGAAGAAAGGGTGGAGCCGCAAGGAAACGGTTACGTAGGGAGGGGGGAGGGAAAAACGAATTTTACGTACAGCCGGCGATCACGTGTGTATTCGATCGGCTGGAGGTAATTCGAGTGAGAAAATCCACCCAGTGCGGGGTTCGGAGCTTTGGGACAACCTTTTTTCTTTGCGGCAGCTAGACAGGTTGTACGCCCCATCAGCTCACTCACTCCGAAGAGACAGAAACACACACATACGTACACGGATACATACATGGTACATGTATATATATATATATATATACACGTGTAATGTGCTGACCATCCTCATTGTACAGCCCGCTGACACACTTCCACCCATGGATGATTATGATGATCTCAATTACTCCAGCGGTACCTCGTACACGGGGGAGCTGCATCAGCACCGTTTTGGCGGTTGCTAAAAGACAAAGAGAAAGACACTTAGGATTTTATGAAGAAGAAAGACACCGGAGAGGGGGGTAGGGAACTGGGAAAGAAAGAATGAAAAGAAAACTAAATATGCAAGAAATAACACCGACATTGCCGGCAGCCCCCCATATACACGCACACATGCAGAACAAAGTTAGCCCGTACGGGAAATCGAGAAAATAAGGGTTTTATGCTTAAGATCAAATCGAGGATGCTGAGGTGTTGTGAGGGAACGACGCAAATACACATGCGGTATGTCCCGTCGCCTTGCTGACACACCAGAAGAAAGTGGTCTCCTCACAGGCACGCAGAGCAACCTGCAATTTGAATATCTGAGGTCTGTCTGTTTTTGTAGGAAGAAGAAAAAAGAGAGGGGGGAGGGGAGAGTAAAGGGGAGGAAGAAAGTGTATAATATTCAACGCTCCTATACGTCTCTCTCGCTTCATCCTTCTCTCAAGTGTTGATTTATATATATATAGTTAGGTATATATATATAGAGGTATATAATTTGTGAGTGTGTTATTTTCCAACACAAGTGCCGTTCGTCTCCGCTTGCGGAGAAGAGAGACGAGGGAAGAGGATAGACGAGGGAGGGGGGGGGGAAGGGAAAGGTGCATTGGAGCATGCACACGGTCCCTCCGTCCATCTGCCTGTCTATCCTCCACCGCGGCCTGCAAGAGGTGCACCTCAGTTTGTTAGATCATACCGAAGATGGTCGAGGTCGTGCCGAAGCAGATGACGATGATGCCGACGATGAGGAGGATGTAGGCACCAAAGTAGTCATAGTAGCCAACCTTGCGGAGCGTGAAGTCACCGGCGTACATCATGAACAGCGCGGGGAACACGAACGCGATGAACCCACCAGTGAAGGAGCCGAGAAGGCTAAACACAACGTTCACGTTCGGGATGAAGAGACCGCAGAGCAGCGCGACCACGGACAGGAAGGCGCAGAGGACGGCATTCTTCCACCAGGCGATGGTCTCGAGGTTCCAGCCGATGAGGTGGTGCACGGAATCACGGCAGGGCAGAATGTGCAGGGCGAAGGCGACGCACAGCTTCACGATGATGCCCATGTACGCGACGGCGAAGTAGTAGTCCTTCAGCGGGGAGTAGACGGTGAGGAGGGAGGCATCGATGCCGGGGCCAAAGTCCGCGTAGCCGAAGAAGCCAGTGAGCCAGTAGAGGATGGTGCAGATGAGCATGCCAATGAACACCTCCAGCTCCATGCGGCGCACGGTGAGGTGCGGCTTCATTTCGCGGCTAAGCTCATACGCGTTCGACTGGCACAGGTACGCGAACATGAACTGGCCCAGGCCCTTAATACCGTCGTTGCCGGTGCGCACCATGGTCAGCCCATTGCTCAGGCCCTCCATCCCAGTCACGCCGGAGTGGATCATGACGCAGAAGCAGAAGTAGATGATGAACGTCACGCCAAAGAAGGAGACGTACCGGAGAGAGTTGATGTTCTTGGGCAGCGACAGCGGCAGCATGAGAACGAGGAAGGTGAGGGAGGTCAGCACGCGGCGGAAGCTGAGGGTGCGGGCGTAGCCCTGCACGCGGTCGTCCTTCAGGAAGGCGCTCCAGAGATCGCTCACGCAGATGACGTAGGCGATACAGGCACCAATACACTTCAGGAACATGATGACGGCCGTGAACAGGTCACCGCCGCGGCCGAGGAGGCCGCGGGCCGTGCCCTCGTAGCTGTTGATGCCAGTCTTCAGCGTCACAATGGCGAGCAGCCGCATCGAGTAGACGGTGAGGAGGAAGATGACAATGAGGTAGATGGTGCCCATGACAACACCGGAGGTGTGCATGGCGTTGGGGAGACCAAGGATACCGGCACCGAGGGAGCTGCCAGCCAGGTTGAACACACCAGCGAGGACACCACCGCTGGGCATCACGCGGTGAGCGGCGCGCACGAAGCAGTTCTTCTTGGGCGACGGCGGAGCGCCCCCATCAGCGTCGCACACGTCCATCGGCTGGTCGGCATGCTCAAGCGCATCGAGGTCAGGGTCCTCCTTGGTGACGTACGCATCGGCATTATCGTAGGAGTATGGCTGCTGCACGCCAGTGACCGCGGCCCCCTTATCGCGGACATCGGTGCTTCCAGAGCTGGCGCTCTGTGCCTCAGCGTGCTCGCGGTCCATGGTGATCGCCCTTTGCAGTAACACGAAGGAAGCGAGTTTTTTTGAGTGGTGCTGCCTTGGATCGGTGGCTGCGGGAGAAGAGAGAACGGTGCAGGTGCGGTGGACGGCTTTTGTTGGTGTATTGCTTGTGTTTGGAAAAGAGAAGGGGAGAATGTAGCGCTGTGTGGATAGCGGGAGAGAGTAGAGGGAAAAGCGAGTGGATTTAGTTTTGTTGTGGTGGAGTCGTTTACTAAGAGACAAAAAGTGAAGGATAGCGCATGCAGTAGTGGCGCAGTCGAAGAATTACAGAGCGCAGCAGTGAATATTAAGCAAAGCGAAAGTGAGAAGGGAGGCAAAGCAGCGATATTTTCCTTGTCTCATAGGGAGAGGGGCGGGGGGTGTCATGTTGGAAGAGATCAGGAAGCCAGTTATCGTTGCTCTAGAGTCGACCCGCAATGGGGAAACAATGAAAAGCAACGAAAGCAGCTCGTGTTGCTATTACACAGATTATGTCAGCCAGCGCGAACGAGTTTTGAGTAGACACAGTATAGATGCGCCTTATGTAGCTGAAGTTCTTAGATCCTCTATTTTTTTCCCTTTCACGTGACTGTTCGAGTCACAAGAGCGATCAATTGACAAACTGTGTGAAAAGTCCTTGAACTTGAGACGGACAAAGGGAACAGAAAGTCAATTTGCAAAACAAATAACATACACGAAAGAAAGATGCGGGTAAAGAGG
Source organism: Herpetomonas muscarum (assembly GCA_000482205.1). Lineage (NCBI taxonomy): Eukaryota > Euglenozoa > Kinetoplastea > Trypanosomatida > Trypanosomatidae > Herpetomonas > Herpetomonas muscarum. Next base: position 3,581 of record AUXJ01004885.1, read on the forward strand.
AGGAACAGTGCATTGGTGTATCGCTCTCCACCAATGCAAGCCTCATCGCCCACAGTGAAAGTATCCGTGAAAACAGAAGAAACAAAAGTAAGGAGTATCTCTTTCACGTTGAATAGAAAGGATGTGGAGGGGGGAGGGGGGAGGGGGGGGGGGGTAAAACAAAAAAGGATGTGAAAAACAACTGTGAGAAAACCTGGTGGCGATGTCTATATCTGTCTGAGGAGGGCCACCAGGCAAAGTTAAGTGGAAAGGAATAGTTAAGTTGAATCAATAGTCTGGATAAGGTTATTTTTTAAAGGTGGACTCTGTATGAGACGGGAGGGGGGCTAGTGATGGGAGAAGCAGTCCTCGCGCCAACTTCAAAAGAAGGAAGAGTGCCAAGGCCGCTAATCAGGCCACCTCGACCCCGTTATCCTTTTGTTCCCCACGTTAGCACGACGGCTGTTCCGGTGCCTGCGCAACGGTGGCAGTTGCCTCCTTCGTCTCTACGGCGGGAGTGCCCTTCGCGTCGCTCACGGTGGGTGGGGGAGTGCCCGCCTCAGTGGACTCGCGGGGGGCTGCGCCGTCGCACGCGGACTCGTCGCTGTCGGCATGCGCGGCTGTGGCGTTGGTGGCAGCCTCCGGGGCCGTAGGCGCTGCCTCCACAGCAGTAGGCGGAACCTTCGGGGACACCGCTGACGCCGCCGTCGTCTCACCCCCGGCTGCCTCATCACCGGTAACTCCAGCGCTTCCCTTCGCCTCGGAGTCGCCACCCTCCACAACGGCACTCTTCTCCTGATCGGCCTCCTCCTCGGCACCGGCGGCGGTGGCGCCGTCAGAGGCCGGCTCTGGTGCCTTCTCGACTACCGCATCGGTGCTCTTCACAGCGACATCGGCAGAGGTCGTGGAAGCCTCGGGTTCCCCCTCCTCCGTCGGCGCCGCAACGCCCGCGTCCGGCTTCACGTCCACGTCCCCCTCCTCGCTCCGAGGGCGCTTGGAGCCGCTGAGCGGCTCCGCGGTGGCGGCCACCGCCTCGCCCTCCGGCGTCTTTGCCTGCGACTCGCCCGCAGTCGCAGCAACCGCAACGGACGACTCACGAGCGGCGTCCTGGGCAGCAGCCGCAGGGGCGGCAGGCGTGTCGGTGGTGGCGTTCGTGGCAACGGCAGCAACAGGCGACGGCGGGGCGACCACAGTCTCCTTGGCCATGACAGCGTCGGTGTTGGAAGCGTCGCGCTGGGACATTGTGAAAAAGTGGGAACGGGAGAGAGAGAGAGAAAGAGAAAGGGGGAGCGAAGACAGGCGGTGCGTTGCTTGTAACTGCGAGAGATTGCTATTCTGTGTATGTGGGGTAGAGGATGGGAAGGTGAGTACGTTGGATCGTTAGGAGTCCTTGAGATTAATCTATATCACAAGCGAAGCGAAAAAGACATCACAATTATAAGTCGTCAAGCAGGGGAGGAACGGTGTTAGGAAAAGGAGGGAAATAAGGAGTCATGCATGTAGATGAACAGGTAAGTGTGCCTCTTTATTGTAAGATCAAGTCTCCCAAACGCAATTACCATGAATCGTTGGCCACATGTGAAACACTGCAAGTAGTATGTACGGGACGTGTCTCATGTGGTTGATAGTGTTTGCTACTCTAGGAACCCGTCTGGTGTGCATAGACACGCCACTCTCTCGCTCTATCCCTGCCAAGTGCAATGTCGACATCAAGCATTCGGACCAACGTCCCACACAGTTGAGGGGAAGACATCGCGGTCGACGAGGTGATTTCTTGGGTTAATTGGTGGTTGTGTACGGGTGGTAGCACTGCCATAATAGAGTGAGGAAGCGAACTCATGTCCGCCATACTCGACGATAGGGTTACCCTTTCCCACAGATGCTGCCACGAACGCACGGCGATGGGAGGCATCGTCAAAAGTCCGCACAGAACGAGGGAAACTATAAAGGAGAGCTGCGACAGGGGAGCAGGGGGCCCGGTTGGGGGGAGAACACAAGAGAAGATACGAGAGGCCGTAAGAAATAACAAAAGAAGAAGTGTAACAAGATGGCAATACCGTAGGGGATGCGCAGAAGAAAGCAACGTAAAAACGCACACACTCACAACGAAAAGCACATATACATGCTTGGGCACAGTCTCAAATGCGCAGCACGTGTACCACTAAAATACCCGTTGGCAAGGAAGGTGTCTCTCTGTGTGTGTGTGTGTGACATATTTTACTTTGTGTGTTTTTTTTAAATAATGAACGCTAAACATTGGCGCAGACTGTTCAAGCAAGGGAATAGAAACGGGCGAGGCAACGAGACTAGCAATCAGCCGGCTCCAAAAAGGCAGCCTTGAGCTGATCAATTTCTTCCTCAGTGATGCCGAGCTCCTTCTCAACGTAGCTCTGGATCCCGCCGTATTTTTCGTCGATACAATCAAGCGCGCGATCAAGGTAATCCTTCCTCACGTAGAAGAGAGCCTTTAGGGCGTCGTCCTCGATAACGCGGTCGCCTGGGATGCTCTTGCGCACCCGCTCGAAGGGCGGGGGGGTGTAGTACTCATTGGTGAGCATGTAGTCGGCGTAAACCGTCTCGCGATCAACGCCCAGGAGGAGGAGGATGAGCGCGGCGCCGTACCCCGTCCTGTCCTTCCCAGCGGTGCAGTGGAACACCAGCGCCTCGTCCCGTGAACGCGTGCCCTTTTCAATAACGAGGCGCAGAAACGTGCGGTACTGATCCTTGAAGTCGGTCACGAACAGACCGTTCAAGTCACGCATCACATTCGCCGCAGCAGCCTCGCCAACGACGGACGTGCCCATCAGCACGTTCATCACGTCGCCAGGCTCCACCGCGACTTCGTAGCGATCAACGCCGGGGAAACTGTATGCGTCCTGTCGCTTCTCGCTCTCACCGCGGAAATCAATCACGGTCTTCACCCGCAGCGTGTCACACAGCAGGTGGGCTGCCTGGTTTGTGCGTTCCATTTTGGACAGCGAGTCGCTGCGGTAGATGCGGTTCCACCGCGTGCGGAACTTTTTGTCCGCAGTCACGTACCCGCCCAGGTCCCTAAAGTTCGAGCATCCGCTCACTGAGAGGCGACGCTCGTGCTCTGTGTTCATTTGTACGACTCCGCGGCAATGGAAAGTACAGAAGAGACAAAAAGTTATAAACGAGAGAAAAGAGAGCGTGCTCTTTCCTAGAGTATACTAAAGCGTATATTTTTTTCTATTCAGTTAGATAAGTGTTGCTGGCCTCGTTGTTGTTGATTATTTTTGATATTCACTCAGCCTTGCACACCTGCTGGTATCGACCACGTTTAGCGTCGCTGGAAAAGGGTAAGAAAAAAGAGAGGTTGAGAGGCGATCTGTGTGTGACACGAGCGGTGGGGAATAGTTCAAAGTGACGACAATGTGAAGTCTTCCTTACCGTGGCTAATATAGGAGGAATCACAAGTGATAATTGCCGTTCTTGCTTATTGTGTTTTATTCATCAAAGGGTAATGTTCAACAAAAGATAGTGAAGAGGAGAGGAGCAAAATTAAGTGGACACGTCTCGAGACGCATTTCGACATAGTCTTAACGCGCGGCATGCCGCCTTAAAAACAGTCGGCGCGCTTTACGAACATAAGAGCAGGAAGAGTTGCCCATCCGGGCGATGGAGAGGGGCATTTAACACCGACACATACCGACAGCCATATCCACCTCCTCACAACCTTCATTTGACCATTTAGTAACGGTAACAGGGTGATGCTTTGATGTCTGTACGTGCGTACGGGGTGATCGCCCTCGAATGGCAGCGCCGGAGCTGCGAGTGGAACTCGCTTCCTCATCACCCAGAAAGTGGGAAGAAAGCAATGTAAAAGCGACGGAAAAGAAGGGAACAAGAAAGAAAAGGAGTAAACGTAAAACAGCGTCACGGTTGCTCAAAGCAGACACGTATTGACTGAATTGTGCAGAGAAATAAATCCGATGCAGAAGCGATACAAAAGGCAATCTGGATCACATCGTCACACACACAATTCAATTTGGGGGAAGGCTGTCCGTTTTAACGCGACGACGGGGACAAGTACACATGTGTATAAATGTACGTGCAGGTGCGCGAGTATATCATTTTTTTGAGGGGGTGTGTTTGTGTGAAAATAGAAGGAAATTGATTAAAAAGATAGCTGGAGAAGGACGATACCACGAACGTTTTTTTTTCTTTCAGGATGTGGGCCGACAGAAAAAAGGGGGAGGGAAAGGTTGGACATGAAATGAATAAACATGATTTGACAGCGGGTGGCATGTGTGATACCGATGCTTGCAAGTATCTCTGCACGTATGTCGTTTACTGCTGCCTGAAGGTCTCCACTGCCTCCGCGAGTCCTCTGAGCCATCTTTTTTGTTTTTGCTGATGTTCCCTAGCTGCTAGTTTCCCCTCTAGTTGCCTAATTCCATTCGGGCGTACGTATGAATGGCCACGTGCACGTACACGTCGTCGTTAACTGGGCTCTGCAGGTGCAACTGAGTGCGCTGCACACGGTTCCAGAAAGGCGGTGCGGAGCGTCTCAAGGTCGTCCAACGTAAGCCCCAGTGCCTCCCGCATGTACGCCTCGATGGAGGAGTACCGATCGAGGATCCACCGCACGGCCGACTCCAGGTACGTGCGACGGGCCTCGAACAGTGCCGATATCGCGCCGTCCTCTACCTCGGCAATTTTCAGGTACCCCTTGATGGTGGAAATCGGTGGTGCATCATAAAAGCTGTTGGTGAGGAGGTAATCCTCGTACACCGTTTCGGCTGGGACTCCCAGCACAAGCAGCAGAAGCGCTGTGCACACCCCTGTGCGGTCCTTTCCCGCTTTGCAGTGGTAAACTATGGCCTCACCGGGGTGCTCCGTGCCGCGCTCCACCAGCAACTTGAAGAACCTGCCCAACTCCACCTGGAACTCTGCGACAAGCTTCGTGCACACGCCGGACATGAGGGCCTCCACGAGCTGTTCGGTGAGCTCTGGCACGTCCCTGATCACCTTGATTATCTCCTCCCCCGCAAGCATGGAGAGGCGGTACGTCACCACGCCTGGGATGGCGTACGGAGTCACCTGGCGCTCCTCCGTGCTCCTCACGTCGATGGTGCAGGCGACACGAAGGGTGTCTCGCAGGTACACGCAGGCATCGGCGTCTAACGCGGTCTTGGCGAGGTGGTCGCTGCGGTAGAGTCTATGCCAGCGGGTCTGGTGTATGCCGTCCGTCGTCACATACCCGCCAATGTCGCGAAAGTTGCGCGTCCCAGCAACCGGCAGCCGGCGTAGCTCCGGCAGCCCGTCGAAAGCGGCGGAGGTCGACATATTCTACAGCGAATGCGGAAAACAATGAGTAGGTAGTATGTGTATGTATATATATATATATATTGGGGGAAGAGGGGGAATAGAGAGAGGGAGGGGAGGGGAAATACTAGGGGCACACGCAGCTGCTGTTGACGCAGTTTACAGGAAGGCGGAAGGGTATGTATTTGTGTGTTGTTTTTTTTTTGTGGGTGTATGTGAGATACACACTAAGCGATGTAGCAGGTGTCAAAGAAAGCGCGGAATCCTGTCAAAAGAAGCATGCGAAGCAGCCTTGCACGACACTGCGTACAGGTGCCCGTTCCTACTATTGCGAGGGCCTCGCGAATTGCCGATAAGTGGTCTTCTTGTGGTGAGAAGGAGGAAGAATAAGTGGCCGAAATAAATGCAGGTGCGGCTGAAGAGTGCGGAGATGAGCAGTAAAGGGAGGTGGGGGGATGGGAAGGATTGCGACAGGGGCGTTAGCAGCAACGTGGTCCGCGGGTTAGAGGAGGGGCTGATTTACAGCCACTCCATCTGTTAGAGTACTCCATGGAGATTGCACGGGGGAAGAGCCTGGGGGGAAGGGGGGGGGGGGGTCGGTCTTTCGACCACAGAACCAGCAGGCTAATGAGCTCATCATGCTCATCACGTGACTCGCGGTTGTTTTGTTTTCGGTTCGCATAGCTGTGCTTAAAACACGTAGTGTGTGAATACACAGACGACATCCACAGGATGCCCGATATCCGTCTTACGGTGAATAGTGAAAGGTAGCCAGACACAATCAATCTACGCTTATCCACAAGCACACAAACGTCAAAATACCTACAAACATGTGCGCACTCAGATCACTAAAGAATATACTTAACGTCATGTGGATAATGTTTCAGATGTTGCTGTTAAATGTAAATAGTTGTATCATCAACGTACGCGAATAATAAACACTCTTGTAGACAACCGAGTTCCTAGAGTATTCATCCTAACAGAACAACTCGGCGTCAATGGCTCTTATTATGGCAGTTCGTCTTTCTTTTGAAGTATGACGGCGCACTCAGATCATTAAAGAATATACTTAACGTCATATGAAATGCTTCAGATGTTGCTGTTAAATGTATATAGTTGTATCATCAATGTGCAATGAGCCGCTCCAAGTTACGAGACGGCCTCCGCCCACAAGAACCCACCCACTTTCACTTGCACTGCGCTCACACCATAAGTAGTAGTACCTGCGTCCCATACAACTTTCAAGAATCATCCCGTGCACTCAGTATTGATAAGAATATACTTAACGTCATGTGGGTAATGCTTCAGATGTTGCTGTTAAATGTATATAGTTGTATCATCAACGTACACGAGCAAGTTGAGATGTGGCCGCACCCCCACCACCACGCAAGCCACATAATTGGACTGTCACAGAAACAAAACTAAACAGACAAAACACAACAACCGGGCGGTTTAGTTGCCTGCCTACACGCACTATTCACGCACTCAGATCATAAATAAATATACTTAACGTCATATGAAATGCTTCAGATGTTGCTGTTAAATGTATATAGTTGTATCATCAACGTACGAGAATAATAAGCAATCGCGTACACAACCGAACTGCACCCAAGGCCTTGACAGTTATCACACAAACAATCGCGTGGGGCAGAAAATCGAGCCTACACCAAATGTAAGCCGAATCGTAGTTTTCTCAATGGTGCACTCAGTTCATAAAATAATATACTTAACGTCATGTGGATAATGCTTCAGATGTTGCTGTTAAATGTATATAGTTGTATCATCAATGTGCTCCAAGTACACGCATGATTCTCTGCTGCTGCCTCTCTCCCTCTCTCTCTCTTTCTAAATATCCCTTCAGACAAATTAGTTCCACGGTCTGCTACTATTGGGCATTATGTATGTACCTATTTGTGTGTGGAGGAGTCGAGCAAAAAAGAGTCAGGGAGGGCAAGAGTGGAGACGAATTAGGAGTCGCGCAACGTCCCAAAATACTGAATGATCGGTGCCACCGCGCATGTACACAAACATCATCATGGGCACCAACGAAAGCAGGCCAACCACCCGCCCATTTTTCTTTTCGGAATGGAGAGACGACTTCCACTACACTGTCATGCATTACATGCGTTGTCTTGCTGCCATCGCTGCACCATGGCTTCCCTTCTTCTTCAGTCTCTCTTTTTTTAATAAAAAGATGTCGTATTTTATATTTGCACGCTTGGGTATTTTCGGGTGGTGCTTTGATGAAGATGTAAGGGGAACTGCTGTCGACAATTCAATGGCATTCAACCAACAGCGCCCTGGTGATTCTATGTGCCGTGTACAAGAGACACACACCTGTGCGTCGGTCCGTCGCTTACCTAGCCACGTGCTGTTCTCTTTCAGACAAAAAACAGAGCCACTTCCATTTCGAACAGCTTCGCCTCGTCAAGGTCCGCTTCTGTGATCGTGGCGGTGGCCGACGAGGCGACGGTGCAGCCGTTGCCGTCCACGGATTCCCCGGCTATGGTCGCAGCCTCGTTGCTGCGGAGCTCCTCGTGAAACGTGCGCAGAAAGCTCATGAGACGGTTCGAGGAAATGGAGTCGATCATGAAGAGAAACCGGACAAACGCGTCACAGTACACCTTCACTTGCGACGCCCCAGCGGCAGCGGCGGTGTCGGACCAGTCCTGTGGCTCCCCGGCCTTCCCACCATCCACAGACGCGGGCGGCCTTTTCGGTACCGCCTCGTCATTCTTCCCGCGCTGCGCAGGAGCGAGCACTGGAGAGGGGGATGGCGTTGAGGCCCGCGAGCTGCCCTTTCGACTGCTCTGACTTGGTCCGGTAATGCGGGGGAAGCCCCCACGCCGGTCGCCCATCGCCAGACGCAGTGCGACGACCAGGAATCTGGAGGAGGCCATGATCAGCCGCACCCTGGCGACGTCGCAGGCGTCCTTCATCTCCATCTGCAAAATCTGGAACGGGTCGTTGATCCACCTGGAGAGGACCGCGTTCCAGCGAAATAGGTCCTCGCCGCCTGTGTCAGCCCCGTCCCCGCGCTGCAGCCGCTGCTGGCGGTGGCACCTGCCGTCCATTTCCTCCTTACGGAGCCACTCCTCGTACGTCTCGTAGCTCCGGTCTTGTAGAAAGGGGATGGTGTCGTGGAGGCCGGCGCACACATAGTCCGTCATGCCCTCGAAGGCGGCGAAGGGGTGGCTCCGGTCAGAGCCGCCGAGCGTGTGGGAGCCGGCGGTGTCGAGCGCCTCGACGTTGGACAATCGCAGGTACGCCACCGCGAGCAGCCAGTAGCTGCGGTGGCCTGGCCGGCCCTCGTCGTTGCTGGCGGTGAAAATCTCCTCGTATCGGTGGAGCAGCAATACCACGGCGTTGTGCGCCTCCTCTGTGAGAGCGGCAAAGGGAAGCGCAAGGTGCGGCCGCCACAGTGCCTGCCCCGGAAGCACAGTGTTTGCCAGCGACGCGCTGACATCCCTCAGACCGCCAAGGACGTGCCTCACCCTGCGCATGCCCACGCCAGCGACAAGATCCAGCGCGCTGTGGCGCAGCACATTCTGCGGCGACCCCGACCCTCGCATGCTCTTCACGACCATGAGAAAGGCGACGACGTCCTCCAGCGCCGCACCGACGCACTGGGCGAACCCCGCGCAGAACTGCGGAAACTGCGGGGATGTGATAATGCAGTTGGGGCTTGCGCCGACGGCGGTGCCGCCCGACATCCACGCCTTGTACGACACATCGAACCAGTGCGCCCACAACAGCCAGTACCGCCGCAGCGCCGGGTCGTTGGCGATGTTGATATCCGACGACAGCACGGGCGGTGCCGCCGGCGCCGACGCCGAAGACGAGGGCGGCTGCCCTGCCGCAGTGTGCAAAGTTGTCCCGCTGCCCCAAGCACCCTCCGCACCGGCGGCAGGCACCCGTGGCGCCAGAATAGACTCGCCAATAATGTGCATGAGGCCGAGTTGCAGTATTGCGGTACACGCCTCGGGCGGCATCAGCGGGTGCTGCCGCGCCACGCGATGACCGTGGGGCAACGCTGTGTCGGGCGAGAGAATCCGAGCAAGCAGGTCGGAGGATATTCGGTACATGAGGTCAGAGACGGCTTTGCAAAACCTGTCGACTGCCCTCCATTTGAACACCAGCGGCATCACCCGTACCCGGCCCTTTTCTCCCTCGCGGCACGCCTCCGACATAGACTGGCCCTGCCGCACAACCGCGGCGTAAAAGGTCTGCACAGGCACTAGGACGGTCAGGACGAGCAGCAGCTCCAGAAGGTTCGCCCCGCTGCTCTCGAACAGAGCCGCGCATCCGCTGACGAGGTCCGTCACGCAGTTCGTCACAAGGATTACGTCCTGCATCGGCGTCAGTCGCCAGTCGTATCCTCGCGCGGCGTCCCCGGTGCCGCCCGGGCCCTCGAGATCCCTCGTCAGCTGCGCCACCATGGCCGGGCTCAGCTCCAAGACGCTGAAGCGCGTCGTACGGCGTCGCCACGCATCGATGGCGTGCACCGGCACCGTGCGCTGCTTCAGCCACAGCTTCAGGAAGAGGCCGAGGGCGGACAGCACGACCGTGAGGTACTTTGTCGCGTACACAAACCCTCCATCCGACTGTGCGGGCGAATCACCACCGCCGACACCGCCCACGCGCGTCAGGTACGCTACCAGCGGAGAGGCGGCGACGGGAGCAGAGGCTGCGGGGGGCTGCGCCGTCGTGGAAGCCGCCGCACGGGGGCCAAGCCCAGGGGAGGCGGCCGTCCGCGCGGTGTTAATCGACGGATGGTGAGCGGAGGGCACGGACGTGTCAGCAGCAGAGCCGGTCTGCCTGGACGCTGCCCCGCCACGACTCGCCATGCTCGTGCCAGCCAACGTGGAGCGTGGAGAGCTGGGTGATGGGGGACCGTCAGCAGATGCGCACCCATGACGCCCTGTCGCGACCGCGTGCGACTGGTGCCCGCGTGCGGCGGGGTCGTGTTGCGGCCCCAACACGCTGACGACGACGGTGACGAGCAACCACACCCACCCGTCCTGCTCGGCAAGGTACGTCGCCGAGGCTGGGATATCGTGCAGGCACGGGTGGCCGCTGATGTCCACAACCGCAGCCTCGCGGATCGTCCAGAGCTGCTGGTCGGCCGAGAGGCACAGCAACGGAAAGTAGTCGGTGTACGTGCACCGCAGGGCCTCCGCGATGCACTCCATCTGCCGTGACATCTGCTCCACAGTTGAAAAGCCGTCAGGGAGAACGCTGCTCCCATCCACGCGGGCATCCCGCTCGCCGCTGTTCCGGCGCGCAGCGCTGGACGTCCCGCTACCACGGTGCCGCCCCCGCGCGGCGTCGGCACGCTCCACAGCCGCCAGCTGCGTCCGCGTGCGCCGAAAGGCCACCGTCGTATAGAAGCACAGGTTCACCAGGACGTGGAGGCAACTCTTTGACGCGGCTAAGAGGGCCTTTGCCTCACTGCTCGTGTCCTCGGTGACAGCACCCCCCGCCGACCTGGCAGCGAGCGGCTGCGTGTTGTGCAGCTGCTGCATGAAACCTAGCGCTGCCGGCAGCGCCGCGGTCGCCAAAGCATCCAGTGATGACACCCACTGTGAGAGGGACGGGAGGAGGCTGTTGGCTGGGCCGCCGCGCCGTGGCGCATTGTCCCCGCGCAGGCTCTCTTCGGCCGCCAGCTGTGCCACGTACCGGGACCGCTCAGCAGCCTCCACCAGAGACTCGTTGATGAAGAGGGCCGCCCTCGCCACCGCGCTAATGTCCCGGCGCCGGACCGCGGCCAGGAAGTGATGCACGGTCTGGTCGACCGTCTCCGCGAGGATGTCATCGCACAAAAACGGCGAGGTCATCGCGATAACGCGTGAAAAGGCTAGTCACACACCCCACCTACGCCCACGCGCCACTGTGTCGCAGCTCGGAGACGTATCCGGGAGGAGAGCGATCGACCACTCGTACACAGAAGCAAGGAGAACTATCAAATGGATCCTGGAAGATCACAGCAGCAGCGAAAAGTAGCAATATGTGCCTTCACGTTGCGGTCTACTGAAGGATAAAAGAACAGAGAGGGGAGGTCTTTTTTTTGACAGGGTGCGTGCCGCTCTCTACAAATCGCAGCGCACTGTCATGGGAAGGAACAAAACGGTGTATGGGTCGCAGTTATGACCACGGGGGAGTATCGCTCAAGCCCAGGTCGCCTTGCTAGTTCCTTCGTTGTTGTATTTGTATTTCCAGCCTAGGATGCCGCACGTAAGAAAGGGGAAGGATCGTAGGACAGAAGATATGATGTTAGTATAGGTTGGAGGAGGGAGGGGGGGGGGGATAAAGCGACAGGGGTCCTTCCCACGAACGTTCCTATCTCCATCTGTGAACCGTGGACGACCACACAACCTCGTTTCGGCTTCGGTCACGAGAGACAGTGGTGATCGGGAGAAGTCGTAGTCGCGTTGAAAGACACGTACAGAGAAACGAGCCATTACTGGTACACTCTTGAGCTGACCCAATACAAAAAAAAGAGCACACTCGATTTACGTCCGTAAATGGTGGGAACCAAATCCTTCAATACACACTTTTTGGTGGATCTTTTCTTTCGCTGGGTTCTTTATGTGCTTCCTTTTTGTTATTGTTACTGCCTTTGTTACGGAAAAACGCGCTGCCGTATTCTCATCATCCGCACATATGCCTGGCTCAAACAGCTTGAAGTGATGTGGTGTAGAGGTGCGACCGGTGAATACTTTTTTTTGAGACAACAGGAAAAAAGAGGAAGGGGTGATAAACCTGCCAACCTTGCCACGAGAGGACACGGCGCAGTACATTCCCTATCCTCAAAGTCGCTAACAGCGCTCAGTCCGCCGACGCGACAGCAAAAAAAAAATTGAGACAAATGGCCAGTGTGACAGAGAAGATTTTATGGATCGCTGCATTTGAAGGCTCGAACCTTCTTTTTTGCGCAGTCGTCATCCATGTATCACCGTATGCCACGCCAGTACCTCGCGCGCCGCGCTGCCCAACCGTGCCTGCAGTAAACGCTTGTCAACAACAGCCAATAAAAGGAAGATCGAAACGCTGACGAACACAACTCAGCGCTAAAGGGAGTGGGGGGTAAACAAAGCACGAAAATCAAAACAAAGAGACATATCATTCAGAATCATTAAGCCCATATATTGTTCAAGAGGAGGTAAACAGACATGAGAATACACAAGAATAGCAACAATCAACCAAATACAACGCCAACACAAGAACGAGAGAGGTGCCAGGAGGGGGGGGGGGGGAGGGGGGGGGATAAAGGGCACCGGAGAGGGAACCCCCACATGTGCTGCTCTCTTCCGTGGTGACGCCCAGCTGCTGCGGCTACGGATATGCCCCCCTAGTGCCTGTTGACCCCGCTCTGACATTACTGTGTCCTTTCGTCTCACCTTCCCACTCTCCTCATTTTTTTTCTTCCCTCCGTATGGTGGAGTCGCACCTGTGTAGTCTCTAGCTGCTGCTGCACAACACCAGACCGCGTGCACGGAGCGATAAAAACAGATTAGTGAGAGTTCTTGCCTGTGTGCGTGTGGCCCTCCACCCCTACAAACAGGGGGGAAGGGGAGGGTGGGAATCGGCATAGGGCGCCGCGTAATTACTTCTTCTTCTTGGGGGAGGCACGGCGGCCGCTGGGGGAGGAGGAGCTCTGGCGCAGAATCTCCTCGCGGTAGCGCAGGTGATCGGCGCTGACGTAGTCGGGGTTGTACGTCTGCGCGCCGTCGGCGGTGCTCACCTCACGCGGGCTGCCGCTGCGGCTGGCCGTGTCCTTGACCTGGCTGCGGTTGGCGGCGGTCATGGCAGACACGATGGGGAGCCACAGGCGGTAGGTCGCCGCCGCGACGATAGCGAGGATCGTGAAGTAGGTGAGGATGGTGCGCGGGTCGGCGCCGGTGGCCTCGGCGATGTGAATCGTGGCGTTGAAGCCAGGGGCAAAGCTGGTCTGGTTGCTGGCGGTGTCAGCCCAGAAAACGCCCACGACGAGGTTGTACTCACCGGGCTCGAAGCTGGAGTCGGGGGTGAAGGTGTAGCGGAACGTGATCGTCTCGGACGACTTCACAGTGCGCGCCTGGCGGACAACGGAGAAGTTCTGGAGGATGGTGTCGTAGGTGTTGGCGGGCTGGAGGTAGGCAGCAAGCAGCACAATCTGGTGGTCCTTGCCGGCGTCCGTGTTCTGGTAGGCAATGAGCGCCGTGGCGGGCGACCCGGCGGGCAGCGACGGGGCGAGCGCGGAGGTGGAGGGGTTCGGGAACACAGCGCGGGTGATGAAGGGCTGGCGCATCTCGGCGGCGTCATCAGCCGCGTCGTAGTCCTCCTCGGCGTCGATGGCGCCGTCCTCCTCGGCATACACGAAGCTAACCAGCACCACGGCAACGAGGCCTAGCGCCAGCAGAACGCGGAACAGAGACTTCATGATGATTGATATTGAGGCCGCTGCGGTCGTGATCGGGCACGTTCCTGCTACAAATCTTACTGCGATATATAGTTGTGGGGGTTGAGGGCGAGGTAGAAACAGATGGGGTGCACGCACGCAAAGACAAGGAAGTCTACGACTTGAAGTCTACAATGTACGCAAAATCTGATCCTGTATTTATATGTATACATATATATATATATATATATGCCGAGAAAGGGGTACAGAATTAAACGGTAGTGAATGATGCGCCCGATAGCGTTAGGTGTGTATGGCGTGCCGGAGGGAATGAGAGAAGACAGTTTTCGACAGACACGAATGTAAGGCATGTTTTATGTGTAGATAAATGGAAGGGAGTAGCATGAATTTATGACACACCAATCCATTTCGCAATCGTAACCTAGCCCACATCTCCTGTTCACACAAACACGTCGTGGGTTGGGCTGTAAATCACGGATGTGCGTGTGTATGTGCGCGTGTGTGGACATGAGGTGCGGTGATCCATTTCTACGCACAAAACAAGGAGGACCTCATTCCTTACGACAAACGTCCAGGGAGCTTTTGTCACCCGAGAGGGTGTCAACGCAAACTCCGCGCATTAGTGAAGCCCAACCACTCCTAAGAAACTAGCCGACAGCGACACGACCTTGTCGATATATAAATGGTGCTCTTTGTAATTTTTTACTTCCGAGTTATGTGAGGGAATTCATGTGGCGCAGGTCAATCATCACGATGCCCCTGCCAGCATTGCATTTGGTCAGTCTCCAGGGACTGATGCGCGTCGTCCATACAACACGACAAACAAGGGGGCAGGGAGGGAGCTGCCATCCCCAATAGCCCTCCTCCTGAGTGTCGTAACTGTCCGTGAGTCGTTCTTTTTTTGTTTAAACAGGTAAAGCATTCGCCTTGTTGCTGCCCCGCTCCACGGCGCTGTTCAGAATCTTCGCTGTGTGGAGGTAACGCCAGGAGCACCGATCAATGCAGTTCACCTCATCAATGGAGAGCTCGTTGCTAGACAGGTCCTTGCAGCAGAGGTTAAAGCACTCCGTGCGGATGCCGGACATCACCGTCTCGATACGGTATGACTCCTGCTTCACACCAATGTTCATCTTTATTCGCTGTCAAAAGTGCTCTGCGATGTCGAGGGGTAGCACACGCTAGTAAAACAGACCAATATGTGGTACGCAATAGCAAACAATACCTTGTGTATGTATGTATTTTTAAAATGACATGAAGAAAAGGAGTGTTAGTGCAAGTAGGAATCGGACGTGTTTGATTTTGAAGTGGTGTTGATTGTTACAAACTGTAGACATGTGCCGAGGCACACACACAAACACAGCGCGGAGCTTATTGTATTCACCACTCGCTACTCCTTGCCACAGAGGTGCCTTCAGTAGTGAGAGGAGTACTACTTCCATCCGTTGCTCTGTATGCGAGGGACACGCCCAGAGACACCAGCAATCCTTCCCATATTGCCCACTCGTGCACGCTGAAACGAGAATGCTCAGCCTGGCTACACTTACACAGAACAGCTCGCAAGTGAACCACCACAAAAACGTCGTGGCAACATTCGGTATCAGGTATCTTTGCATATATATTTTCAGTGTCATTCTTTTTTTGTGTGGAAATGTAGCACTCCGTCAAGAGATGCGTGTAATGTGAGAGAAGAGTAGTAGTAGATAGAGGGGAAAAAAAAGAAAGAAAGAAACAACTAGGCGTTAGTTACCATAAGAGTCAAAAGCCGGCCGAAAAAAATCATTCCCAGATATGTCGTTTCAACCAGAACGAAGAAAAAGAGGACCTTCAGCGGTGATCTAGGTCGTAACAAAGGCAACGGTACGCACGGGTACGCGCGCCTTACTGGGTTGATGGATCGCTCGGGACAAAGGGACAGCATACTTGCCTCCCCTTGGCGATGGAGCGAGTCGCGATGCTCAAATGAGGAGAGCAGTCCTTTGATGCAATCCTGTTAATACTCTTTCGCATGCAAACACGCAGGTTGACATAGTTTGTAAGCACATGATGTTGGCCAAGGTGCTGAGGGGCGTGCCCTGGGCCAGCAGCGCCGAGAGCAGCTGCCCCATGCCGCCCTCGAGGGTGAGGGGGCAGGCGGGCAGGCCACCCGCAGTCGCTGCAGAAGAGCCGAGCATGGAGCTCACAGGGACGGGAGATGTGGCCATGGCGCCGGCAGTGCAGGAGAATGCGTTAGGGCGGACAAAGCCAGTCGTCAGCGGGCTCCTGCAGGCGTTCAGGTGACGCTGCGTGAAGCTGCGGCCCATGTAAAAAACGGACCGGCGCATTTTCACAGACAAAATGGGTGAAAGGGGTACAAGGAGGAGTAGATATACTGTTCCTAATCTTATCTTCTCTCTTTCCTCCCCAGACAGGATAAAGTGTTTGATGTATTGCTTTACCTAAATTGAAAAGCAAGTCTGTTTACGGCGTACAGAGTTGCGGTACCACCCATATACCGTTTCACATGCGTGCGTGGAAAGTGAAACAAAAATTGTAATGGAGAGTGGCGAGAGAGTGCGAAGAAGTCGGACCGAATGGCTGTACCAGACGCAAAAAAAAAAACATGGAAAGCGAACATGTTCAGTTCAGACGCTTCAATACTAAAATGCGTCCAGCGAAAGGACTAAAGCACCCAGAGGCCGTCAGGTTTCCCGTGAGTCGCATCATGACCACAGCCCGTCATTATTATGTTTCCTTTTCTCGACCCTTTATCGTGGGGACATGTTTAGTATTTATTTGTGATGTGTGTATGTGATGATAGTGACGAAGGGCTTCGCCATCGGCGTCTACACCGTTTCTTTTCGAGGTGCTGTGGGCCGTACTCGCCCCTGAGCAGAGGTCCCTCACTAAGTGAAAAGCATGGCGCACGCACGCAGATGAAAGGCGGCGCACTTGCGGAGACGCCTCTCCCCCACACACGCTACTCATCCCAGTCAGGGTCCCACTTCATGTACGCTTCGTCACCCTCAGCACTGGCGGCCGTCCCTTCTGCGGGGAGATTGCACGACGCGTCGTTGCGCACCATCCTCAACGGCGTCGCCGGCCGGTAGCGAGCGTCCTCCTCCGTCAACGTCGGGATTCCAGGGCCGACGTACGTGATTATGTTGCTACCTGGGTTGAATGCGTCACACCGTACCTCGAACCATTCCGGCAGTTGCTCCGCGAGCGCCGTGAGAGTACCAATGGCCTTTAGAGCAGCCCTTCCCTCGCGGGAGAGAGCCTGTACGACTTGGGATTCAGTCGCGCCGCCGACGGCATGGAGCGCGAGCAGCTTCAGCATCGCGTCTGTGCTGTACACGGGCGGTTGCAACGTCTCCGGCGGCGGCGGGGTGCCGTCGGAGCGGCCCACAATGAGAGTGGTCGCCCCCAAGGGCTGGTACAGGCGGAAGTGTGAAAAGTTCCGCTTGAAAAAGTCCTGTTTCAGGCTGAACGCCGGGAAGGGCAGCGCCCGTACTACGGGGGAGTTGCAGAAACACGTCCAGGAGACCGGCTGGTCGGTGGGCAGGAGATTGTAGATCATCTCCGCCTTCTGCGCGTCAGTGTACGACGCCGCCCCCGCCCACGTCGGCCTGCCGCTGCGCTCGCTGGCTGCGGCAGCCGCAAGAAACTCGGTGGAGTAGACAAATTCCTCTGAAGGGACGTCGCCACTGGCAAAGCTGCGGCGCAGCGTGAAGTATAAGGAGTGCTGCGTGATAAACTCACGCAGGCACCGCGAGCCCGTCTCCACAGCCCTCGGTGTCGACAACTCCTCCGCCGGGACGGAGAGCCACCGTGGGCCTCGGTACGCGGCCATCAGCTGCCGCCGCAGCAGCATCGGCAACTTGTGGAATAGCCCCTCAGGCGACAGCGTCTCGCCGCGCAGAACGGACTGCATGTGCCGCAGAACGAGTGGCAGCGGGCAGGCCTCCCTCGTGAGGCTGCTGGGCTGCGCCGAAGCCGGGAGCACCGACCACGGCCGCGCCACGCCGCGCTGACGGTCCACGTCGAAAAGGTGGCGAAAGCGATCCACAACAAGGAGGTAGACATCAAAACCCGCATCGGTGTCGCCGCTGGTGCTCCGCAGCGACTCGATTTTTGCCCTTGTCTCTTCGGAAAGGGCGTCCCGCAGCTGTGACATGGTCATCCCCCGCGCCTGTCGGTCCTGCTCTGCCGGGCTGTCCTTCCGCGCACGGGACAGCTCCCGCGCAACGGCTTCGCCGGCAGAGAACACCGCAAACCGGTCCGCAAGTTGCTCGTCAGGGAGCGTCGTCTCTACGATGGCGTCGGGCATCGATTGGGGATCCACGACGCGGAGAAAAACTCGGTCGAGTGTGGGGGCAGCAGCGTATACGTCGAGGAATCCACTTGGCAGCAAATCAGCGAAGAGTTTCTCAATGTCTGCAATCCGCTCCGCGGCGGAGTCGCCACTTGCGGAGGGGCCGCCCTTTGGTAAGAACGGCAGTATCGCGTCCACCACCGCTCTGAGTGGCACAAAAAACGTCGACGGGACGACGCTGGACAGCACCTTCTGCAAAGCCTTGGCGTCACGTTCGCGCGTGTGCAGCTGCGAGGCTCCAGCTGCGCTGCCCTTTGGGCCACCGCGGAAGGGGTTCAGCGCTGCGGCAATCGCCTCTTGCTTTTCCTGCCGCGTCCCACCCCAAGCGAGGACAATGCGCTTCCCCATCATCACAAACGTCTGATCATTGCGCGCGACCCAATCCTCGAACGCCAACAAGGTGTCAGGGATACCACCGGACCTCACGACGGGCGCCGGGGCGTTCCGTTTCACATTGTTAAAAACTTCTGATGAGGTGGGCTGCTGAGAGGGAAGCAAGCCACAGCGCGGGAAGTAGCGCATGGCAATCAGCAGCGCTGTCACCCAAATGACTAGTGGGCAGTCCGCCGCGGCGATGCCGTTGAAGAACTCTAGACTGAATAGAATCTTCAGACCTTGCGGTAGCGTCACTAGCTCGAACTGGCGCTGGCCGCTTGGTGAGGGTAGCCCGGACGACACGAGCCCGGCAAGACCACCGCGCTGCGCGGAGACCTGCTCCATCGTGTCATCGTCGAGGAGTGTGCTCAGCTTCGAAAGGGGCAGCGGGCCGTGCTGCCGGAGCACAGCCCGGATTGTGAGCGCGATGTCGCCTAAACTGTCAGGCGGTAGAGATGCGGCGGTCGGTCGCGGTCGCTGTGGTGATGATGGCGTCAGTGGTGGTGGCTGCGGCGCTAACCGAACCACCGTGGGTGCTGAACAGAAGCAGCGGAGCTGCAGCACTGGCAAGGACGACAGCCCTGCGCAACCACGCTGCGATGCGCTGTAGGACCGGGGCTGGTGCTTGAAGACACTCCCCAATATTCTCCCATGGCGCACCTGCATGAGAGCTAGTGGCCCACCCACCTTGTGTAAAAAAAATAGTCGTAAAGGAAAAGGGGAGGGGGCTGGGGGAAGGACCACAGCTACACTGAACCTTGAAACAAGTCGCGTGTGCTGTTCTGCCCGACAGACGGTTTCTCTCCTACAAAGACGAAGATGGCGGTAAGTATGGCAAACGCGGAATTTCAGTTGTTTGGGTCAGGGCAACGAAGGAAGTTATGATGTTTGTTGTGTATGTTTTGGTATTTTGCCGATGCATCATATCTGGTAGGAGGAGCACCTTTCTGTAGCCAGATACTAACGTATACACTTGACCACCAAATCAGAACTGGTGGTCACTCCCATGGTGTTACCCAAGAGAAAGATGGAGGTCATGAAGAAGTGGTACGCTGCCGTGATGTATTCGGCAAGTTCATCTCTTTTTTTGATATTGGCGTGAGTCTCGTACTGACGTGGGGATGTAGTGCCATATATTCATTCCTGCAGCCCCTCTGGGTATACACATACCAGAAGACGGCTGGTGGCGCCTGACTGCTCGCTTCGGCATGAGGAGTGCTAGTTATGGGGCAATTAGGATACTTGTGTATGGGTAGTGAGAGGGGCACTAGGGGGAGGGCCTCAACGCACATGCGAAGACGGAGCGTATCCTTAACGTGATGGCACGAGGAGTGTGGGGAGCAGGAGATGCGTGCACCCCCGGCTAGCAAACACACACCCGTGCGCGTGGTGCGTGTGTGAGTGTGTGTGTATGTGGATATGTATGTAAGTGCGACGTACAGGTGCGCAACTAATTAATGGTGTACCGGCCCCAGATTCATCCACAACCACTGAGTCTCCCATAGCGTTCGCCACGGGATATACGCTGTTTAACGGTGCTTAGCTCTCGTGGGGTACGGTGCGCTGCCGCGCGAGGTCCTGAGTAAAGTGAAACAGACTCTGTGAGATGGCCATGCCCAAGCCGACGCGGATAGACCCCCAGCCAATGTTTAGGCGGCTGTTTGCCCACTTGCAGGCCGCCACGGGGTGCTGGCGGTTAACGATGGACCACTGCTCCAAGCGCCGGACGCCACGGGTGAAAAAGCCGCCCCTCGCGGCACCGCCGCCAGCCGCTGCGCGGGCAGGCGAGGGCCGCACACTGTTCCCATTCACCGCCGCCCCCTTCGGCGTCGTCTCTGGCGCGGCCGCCTTGCCAGCGGCGGTGACGCGACCCTCGACGCTGTAGAGCTGCGGGATGCGGTAGAGGTCGGTGTAGCTCTTGCCGTTCCGCCAAATGTAGAAGAACTGCATGTAGAAGGACTTGAGCAGCGACCAGTACCCGAGCGGGATCGACCCCGGCGGGGTGCCGTACACGACCGACCGCACATAATTAAACGGCGAGCTCATCATGGACGCCATCACGGCGGCGATGAGGTTGGAGATAAAGGCGCACGTGCTGCACTCCACGTGCATCGCGGGCGCCGTCGACACGTTCGCTCGGGCAAGGCGGGCGGACTCGTCCTCGGCACCACTGCCGCTGCCGCCCCGCTCCTCGACCTTGGGCGACCGTCCGAGCCAGTCGTACTCCATCGTCGCGGTGACGCTGCTGTCGAAGAAGTCGCGCCACCCCTGCGCCCGGCGGGCCGTCTCGTACACGATGCCGAACACGCAGTCCCGCACCATCGTCGTCACGCAGCCGCGGAAGAAGATGGGGACGCCGCCCTCCTTGTACATGAGCCTCGCCGTCCGGGCAAAGGTCACCCGCCGCTCATCAGTGTTCCACATGCGGAACTTCACGGCCTGCAGCGTGTTGAGCGCGAGGCCGTTCACGGAGCCAGCGAAGAATCCAATAAGGAACGAGTTCAGCTGCGGAGAGGCCTCCGCCTGGAAGCTGTCTGGCAGATACCGCTGCACGTAAATGCGCGCGCTGTCTTGCCAGAACATGTACGACGCGCCCACCAACGTGCGGTACACGGCTGCGTTCATGAAGCCCTGAAAGGGGCGCTCAAAGTTGCGCCGGTCTAAAAACCGCCGCCGCCGAAACTTCACTCGGACGTACAGCGCGCGGTCTACTGGATTAAAGAGAATGGCCTGGGCCGCGCCGCTGGTGAGGGCAGGGCCCGCGGTATAGAGGAACCCATCCTTCGGGGTAGGCTCCTCGGCATGCTCGGGGGAACGAGATGCTGGCATTTGCTATATTATTTTCTAGAACTCCACGTTCCCAGTGCAATTCAGAGAAGAAAATGGAAAAATTGCAGGTTGGAGGACACTAAAGGTGGTTCACGGGGGGTGTCGGTGAAAACAGCAGCTCCCATTTACCCTGCCCCGTCAGACACCCCAAGCACTGTCGTCACGCGGGCCACGCGGCGGCAACAGGAGCAACAAGAAAACTCCTTCTCCGGAGGGTGGTCGGACTCCCTACAACGCTAAGAAATGTGTGGGCGTGCGCGTCTGTGAGTAGCTCTGGCGATGAACCGTGCGACAGCGTGGGTCCGCGTGACAGCCAATCCCGATACAGGAAAGAAAGACACCCACACAGAAACAGGGATTGATTAAAAAGCTTAATTGCGCAAAAACTAGAATGGTATTTTGTGGTGAGGATAGTAGCAGGGCCTCCTTTCTTTTTTTTTATCCCTCTCCTCTACTTTTGGTCTGTACTTGAAATAGAGGCTTTGTGGCGTGTTACGAGAAATGGATGGAGAAGCTGGTGCATGCAAAATGAAGCGAAAAAGACACACAGAGGGAAAGACCCCTTTACATCTGCATAAGCGGCAGCGGAATGCATGAAGGGCAGAAAAAAGCGCCGGACCACAGAACGACTTGACGAGAACTCCTCATGGTGGCTACCGCAGACAAGCGCAAGATTGAAGATACCCTCCTGACACGACTCTTCGAGGTATGCTCACGTTGTCCCCCACAAGTGCCCGAAGAGGGACACACACTTGAGCCTAACAGCAGAAGCGTTGAGCGGACGCAGGCTGTTGACAGCCGGATGTTTGACTGTCGAGATCTTTCCTTTAGCGGTATCTTTGTATTACTCTATTTTTTCTTTCGGCATACTGCCTGAAGGTCCCGCGTATACGGTCGGCGAGACGTTACCAGAGAGAAACAGGAATAACGAAAAACAACGCCGTCGCGTTACAGACGGGGAGAGGGAAAGGCGAGGACTGGATAGGTGCGTCGCGTGGCGAGGCGTGTGGAAAAGGCACATGCCGACCCACATGCTACTCTCCCCAGCGAGCAGGCACATGTTCATCAGCGACGCGCCGACGATTTCTCCTAGACTGTGGGGCACACCCACCCCAACACGGGGACCGCAGGTCGAGCAATGTGAGACCGTGCGGTCTCCCAATGGAAGAAGGCGAGGCGGTGAGACGCTGCAGTCACATGAATTCACCTACACCCACACAGTAAAAAATGTGCCCACACCCAAATCCGTCCTCCACAGTCGCCAACCTAACCAATCCAAACAAAGGAAAAAAAGGGACAAAACGGAACAACTCTCAACAGACAGAAACGCAGCTCAAACAGAAGAAAGGTGAAAAATAAACGGACCGAAGAACAAGTTAACAATAACTTCCCCTTTTAAGCGTGTGCTCTATGTCTGTACGTCACGACACGGAGCAGCCAGCGGAGGGGGGGGGGGGGGGGCGGGTACACAAACCTATACCACCACAAATATTATATTGTGTGTGTGTTTGTATTTAGTTGCGACGACGGCGGCTGTCACGCGTGCTCGTCCGCTGCCTCTTGGCGGGCTGACGGCTGCCGCTGTGCGCACGACGGTGGCTGTTGTTGTTGTTGTTGTTGTTGTTGCGGTTGTTACCGCCACGGCCGCGGTTAGCCACACGGGAGCGATCGTTCGCGGCGGCAGTGCCGGGCGGCGGGGGGAGGGCGCCCTTGTTGCCCTCGCCGCGGCCGCGCTTGATGACGGGCAGCTGCGCCCGCCCAGCCCAGCTCTCCTTGATCTCGCCCATCGGGACGTGCTTGGCGGCGAAGGAGCTGGCGATGGCCTGGATGTTGTGCAGGCAGGCGATGGCCTCGGCATCGTCGGGGCCGGCCTTGCCGTCGCGCATGACCTTCTTCACCGCAAAGATGAGCTCCGGCTCGAGCGCAGCCGTGGCGTTCGACAGGTTCGTCATGGCCGCGTTGAAGCCCTCCTCGTTGAGCTTCACGAGCATCTCAGCGGACTTCTTCGTCGCCACCGCCACGGCAGCGAAGAGGAGGGCCTCGAGCGTGGTGAGGTTCTCAGGGAGCGCGTTCCCGTCGTCGCCGACGAGGGACAGGATCGCGGACGTCACGAGCGGCAGCAGCTTCTCGGCGATGTCGGCGTTGGCCAGGCGCGCAGCCAGGAGCAGCACGCGGGCAACCAGCATGGACCGGCGGCTCTCGCCGTCAATGCCACCAGCCGCGAGCAGGCCGGCCGCCTCCATGGGCGCGACGAGGTCGAACTCCACCGGCTGCTGCTCGGTCTCACCCTTCTTGGTGCCGGGGCGCACGAAGCGGCTGATGATCGCGGCGGCCTCAATGTTGCGCTCGCTGTCCAGCTTGTTGTCGGCCAGGAAGGACTCGAGGAGCGGGATGCCGTGGTTGGCGCTGACGATCGGCAGGCTCGCGGCGATGCGGGCGAGCTGGGCGAACTCGCGGGCGTCGACGATGCCGAAGACGCGGTAGATGAGGGAGAGGACGTACTCCTGCGTCTCATCCGTCCAGTGCTTCTTCATCGAGTGGGCCAGGGCGAGGCGGGAGAGGGTGTCGAGGGCCAGGTGGCGCTCCCGGCGGATCTGCTCCTCCTCGTCCTCCTCGCGGTCGTCGCTGAGCCAGTGGAGCAGCTTCGTCACGACGGAGCGGAAGGCGGTGTCCGTCAGCGCATCGAGCGACTTGCGGGCGGCCTGGCGCACATTCTCGGGGAAGGAGTCGCGGGCGATGATGACCTGCATGAGGATGTCCGCACCCTCGCGGGAAAGGTACTCCCAGCGCTTGTCCATCGTGGAGACGGGGCCAAGGCCGGGGAAGCAGTGAAGCGCGGCAATCAGCAGCTGCGGCGTGTTGTCCTCACCGCTGATGATCTTCACTAGCGACGTCACAATCTTCTTGAGCGCGTTGTTGTCGCGCAGGCTCGCCACCGTCTTCCCGATGAACTCTAAGAAGCGGACGCGCAGGAGGATCGGCGACGCCGGGTCCTCAGCCGCGTGCATCAGCTCCAGCAGCGGTGCAACGTGGTCGTTGATGCGGCTCGCATCGCTGGCCACCACCACCTGCAGCTGGGCGTACATCTCCGTCGGCGTGCCGGCCACCACAATAGCCGGGGCGGCAGCCTCCTCGTTAGCGGCAACCTCGGCAGCGACAGGCTCCTCCGCCGCCACAGGGACAGGCGTCGGCGTGACCTCAGCGGCCTCAGGCGCAGCGGGCGCCTCCGCGGCAGCGGCGGCGGCGGCGACAGTCTTCTTCTTGGGCGGCATGGTTGGGGTTTTAAGTACGGATGTCTGTATGTGGGTGTGTCTTTCGACCCTTATAATAAATAGCGAACACGAAAGGAGGGAGAAAAATACAGGAAAGGAACAGAGGTACTGAAACCAAAAGAGGTGTTAAAAATACGAAACAACTTGGTGAAGTAGTATACGGGGAAGTGTGAAGCAAAAAATGAAGACAGCGGGAATGTAGACATGTTAGCCATGTCACCGCAGAAGCGGAGAAGTAACAGACGGGGGGAGGAGAAGGGAGAAAGAGGATGTAAACAAGAGCAGACGTTGGTGAATGGATTATGTGAGGACCATGTGTAGTCCGTTCTCTGGCGCCACATTATTTTTTAATGGTAGAGCGCAGAGGCGGAAGTCGACACACAAAAAAAAGGAATCGCCTTCCTCATGAGCTATCCCAGCCCATGCTGAGCGTAAAGCAAAACCACAGCAAAACTATTTACAACTGCCCCTCCTCACATAAAGTGCGGAGAGGACGATAACAGCGCTCAGCGGATGAGCGCGCGTCGACACGCTCCTGTCCGTCACCGGGTAACACGGTGGAAGTGGAGATGTCCGCGGGACAGCAATGTACGTATATGTCTCTTCTTTCTGATTCTTCTTATGTTCTTTGTTGACCCTGTGGAGCTTGGGTGCTAAATTCTTTTTTTCGTCTCACGTGGAGGTAGTGTCGCGCGCACCGGTGGCAAACAACGACGCCACGATGAGACAGGCACGATAGACAATCGGCAGCGCCCAGGCAGAGACGCATCCTCTTACTGGCTCAACAGCGCTTGGATGTCCCGTGTCGCCTCGAGCACTGCGGTGACAAACTCACCTGCGGTATGGCGCGGGCCGTCGCCGCCCTTCCATGACGCCACGTGGAACAGCACGCTCCGATCGGGAGACGCGTCTGCATCACTCAGCGTCGTGTAGGTCACCCCATACCCGTTTTCGGTGGGACACGCGGTGGCTGCAGCTATAGCAGCGCCCTCCTCAGGCGACACGAGCAGCGCGGGGCTGGAAATGTTGCGGTACGACGCGCTGGTGAGGAGCGCCGGCCGGCGACCATACATGCGCTGGGACACCCTGTCGAGGGCGAAAAGGTGTGCGAAAATGCCCCCACCAGCGGCGACGCGCGCCCTGGAGTCGTTATAGACCTCCAGCGCGGCGAGGCACCGCTGCCTCGCCTCTGTAGAGCCCGGTGAGGCGCCCATCGCGACGACGAAGGAGTGGCACTCGGGGGAGCTCGCATAGACGCGATCCATTCGCCCCCGCTTGAAGGCGTTCATGAGCAGCGGCTGCGCCGACGCTGCGGGCACCTGGTTTAGCTGCCACCACGCCAGCTGCACCGCCAGTTGCACGACCCCATCGGTGCTGCAGGCGACGCGGTCCACGTCAGGGAGTGGGACGGCAACGCCGCTGATGACACCGGCCCCCGAGTCGAGGCCGGCAATCTGTTGGTCCAAGCGCTTCTGCGCCTGCACCGCGACGCGCTCCAGCTCCGGCGGCACCCACCACTGCAGCTCCTGCACAGCCTCGGTGGCCTTGCTGCTTTCCACAACCCTGGCAGCGCCTCCCTTCAGGCGTAGCATAACGTGCTGGAACACATCCTCGGTGTAGCGCCGCACCGCCCGCCCGTCCCCCCAGCTCTCCTCGTAGCTCACGCTCAGTGCCCCGGCGCGGCCCACATTCACGGAAATGCTCTTGTCCCACCAGCGATTGCCGCGCCTCGCAACGCCGTCCTTCAGGACCTGTGCGGGGGCCTGGAAGAGGTCCCCGCAACCCCCATCGTCGCTGTCGTCGAGGTTCACGACGAACATGCTGCTGTCGATGGACTCGAGTGACTTCTGGTTCTTGGCGTGCCGTAGGAGACCGGTGCGCGCCGCGTTCCACTCTGTGCGGGGGAGAGAGGTAAAGACGCCCACATCCACACGCGGCCGCGACGAGGACGCAGAACACGTCACAATCGCGCGCAGCCGCGCGTATAGCTGGTCCTCTGGGAGGGGGTTGCCGTCGGCGTCCGCGACGGTGACGGAGAACTGCCTTCCACGATACTGGACGACAATGTGCGGCATGTAGCCAACGGCACGGACCTCGTCCTGGAGCACACCGGGGGCACGGGTGGAGTTGAACAAGTTGTCGCACTGCGACATGTCCAGCGGCACCGCATGACCGCCCGACGCGACGTTCATGAACGACGCGCTGACATAGTGCGGGCAGAGGGCCACGGTCCGCTCGAACCAATCCTGCTGGTAATATGCCTTGCTGTCGTCCGGGACGTAGCGGACGTCAGGGTAGAGTGTATTGTCGAGGTAGGCCTTGTAAAAGAGCACACTGCTGCGGATCCACAGCGTCGCCATCGCCAGCATATCCAGAGAAGGGGATGCCTCGGGCGACCGCACCATCAGCGTGCGGCTGCGGCGCATCGGCACCGGGGCGCGCTCCTTGAGCATGTGTTCGAACCAGTCGGACGACACGAAGCTCGTGTGCTGGTTCGCATTATTGACGCTCGTCAGTTCATTCTGCAGCTTTCCCCCCTCCCTCGTCTCAAATTCACGGATTTGTCTGACGGTCTCCTCGTACTGCGAGGGCGGCAGTAGCGGCTTCACCGCCGCGGCGTAGCTACGCAACGTGGTGCCGAGCATCGGAACAGGCAGCCGTGGGAGGCTGCGCTGGAAATGCCGCGTCGGAATCACCGAAGGGTTCAGCACCGCCGCATCGGTGCAAACCGCCCTCGCCACCCGCCGCGCCTTGTTCCAGTCCCCGATAGTCACCGCGGCGGACGGGCTGCCAGCACAATAGCGAATCGCACTGCACTGCAACATTATTCACGCAACTAAACTAACAACGCCCAACGGTACCGGAGTCGAACCGCGCAACGAAAATCTTTGTGTATTTGTGTATTTGATTCTTTCAGTATAGCGTCTGTGTGGTGTGTGTATGTGTGCCCATGTCCATTCATTCAGGATTATCTCTCTGTGCTCCTGCGCCGGAACTGATGAAAAGAGAAAGGAGGGACGACCACACCCGCCAACAGCAATACAACACAACGCAATGGGGAAAGAAACGAAATGGATCGCCGGTGCGGCAAGAAACACGCTTCCTGTAGTGGCGTGCCGTGTAGGCGTTAGAAACGACGGAATAAAAGAGGGAAAGACAGAGTGGAAGAGGCGATAAGACACGATTGTTCGGTACCGATGGAGAAAGGGGGGGGAGGAGGGGGGCATTGGAACGCCATATCGTCACCCTTTTCGGTACATTGGTCCGTACGGACATCACATGTATGGGGACAGAGAATATCAATTACGGTCTCTCTGTGTGTTCTCTCTTCTTTACCGGGACACTGCTAAGGGGTTGTGAGCGGAAATAAAGGCAGCCACGTCTCTTCGCGAAGGGCCTGATAGCTGTTAGCGAATACGTGTAGCTTTCCACTTGGCATCCACCACTTGCATGGAAAAGGTTTGAAATAGGTTGAGTGTGCCTGCCCCAGAGCATATTGCTGCACCCACCACACACCTCCCCATAAGCACCCACACAGACCCACACTTGGGTGTCATAAACATGCACGGGGTGCCACAAGAGGCGGTGGTGGAGGGCGAACAAAAAGGGCTGTTCCCATAGCGATACCCACCAGGAACAGAGCGGTACAGATGTATAGCACAAGCAAAAGCCATGCGGAGAGCGCCGTTATAGCGGCCGCATCACCACCACCGCGCGCTTGAGCCTCGCCTCCTCAACAGTCTGGCTGCGCGTCTCGGGCCCGAGCCGACGGGGCGGCATATCCCTCGCCTCCAGCGTGAACTTGGCACACGTGGGCTCCGCCTGGTGGGCGAGAAAGTAGAGGTCCTCCACGGTGTGCACAGCTGGGTTCACCCTCAGCTCAGACTGCTTGCCGGCGGTGTTGACGAGTCGCACAACCGTCGCCTCAGCGTCGGGGTCGAACTGGAAGGTGCGGTTTGGGTCGAAGGTGCCAGCGTTTGTGGATCCGCCAGCTGCTGCTGCTGCTGCTGCTGATGCTGCAGGAGTGGCGCCCAGCCGGCGGCCCTCGTCTTGGAAGGCGGTGAAGCGCTGCTGCTCCTCGGCATAGTCGCGGTTGCTCCGGTCCTCGAGCGCGACGCTGACATCGCAGTTTGGGTACAGCGCCTCCAGTGCGCGTGGCACGACGCCCTGCTGGAGGTCGTCCATAAAGGCCCTCGCGTCCTCTGTCGCCATCGGGATGGAGGTTGCGGCCTTGCCATCCTCCCCCAGCACGCGGATCACGTTAGCGTACACGGACACCGTCACGGACCGCTGCTGCCGGACGGTTGCCCTGATAGACGGGCTCGGCATCTCGGTGTGCCCGAGTCGCCGGCCACTTCCGAAGAAGGCCTGCGCGCCGCCCCCAGCGGCAGCCCCAGCGGCAGCCTTCCCCTTTGCCTGCTGGAACAGGTCGTCAATGGCGCTCTGCATGGGGCCGTCGCCGCTGCTCGGGGGCATTTCGTACATGACGCCGTGGTCGCCCGCCGTGGCGGAGAAGGCGCCCTGCATCTCGCGCACCGCCGCGTCCAGGTTGAACCCATGTCGCTCTAACACAACGTATGCCTCAGCGAGGCTCAACGACGGAAAGCGGCGCTGCAGCTCATCCGCCTCCTGCTGCCTGGCCCGCTGATCCATGACTCAACAAGACGGCTCTTGTTTTTCTTTTTTTTAGTGACGAGGAGGCGGTCGACAAGGGTGTAGATGGGCCCCGTTAATAGCAATTTGGTTGGAAAATACAGTAGGGTGTTGGTAGTGTCCCTTCAACTTCAAAGGCGGTGAGCTAACTGCACTTGTTGATCATTATGCCAGCGACTCAGACAGGTGCGGAGGAAGAGTGGAAAGATGAGGTTAGGAAAGAAAAAGGGGAAGCAACGGGTGTGAGGCGCGTTCATCTTCACCAGCAGGGGCACGGGAGGGGGGGAACGTCATGAGAACATGGTCCGTGGACGAATTGATCGGTGGCAAGAACCACACTTCTGACGGGGCCTCGTCCCCACGGTCACTCGTTACGTCATAACGCAAAGGGCGGCACAACTAAATGGGGGGAGTGGACGCGAAAAGTGAGGTCATTTACATGACAGGGGCAATGTATTGTTCTTTTTTTTGCGGTTGTTGTTGTTGTTGTTGTTTTTTGTGTGTGTTGGTTAACGTTTTTGTATTGCTGGCGCTAGCATGGCTGACACGAATTACTCGTCAGGGCGGAACAATAAAGACATGGATCACGGCCATTTAGGGGTGCCACAGTCGCACATGATGTGTGGGTGTATACGTACGCGTATATATAGATATATATAGAGAGATAATAGATAATATATATATATATATATGGATATATATGGAATGGAAAAGACGGCACACGCATTTTCTTTAAGTGGGCGCACGTGTCGCGGATTATGTTGTGGGAAAAGGGGGAAGACCTCCTTACGAACGTCTCTCGTAACGGATACAAAAGAGTAGCGGAGAGCAGCGACAAAAAAAACTCATACATGCGGGTGAACGTGTCGTTGTTTGTTGTGACGGTGAAACCGAAAAGTACAGAAAAGGTGACGTAAAACAAAACAAAATCCTTAGGGGGGGGGGCAAATGTATAATGTGCATAGGGCACGCACGACGACATGCTCACATGCGAACGTTTTCCTTCTCTGTAGTGGGACGCTCGTCTCCTGCAGAGCCGAGGATCCTTTGCGATTTTTTTCCCCCAACTGTGTGTGTGTCCGCGCACGCAGATGACAAACAGCTAGGAGGTTCGTTGGGATGGGGGGAAGGGGGGGGGGTGAAAGCGGCGCAGACGGGCCTCACACATAAGACTCCTTTCAGCCTACGTGGTGACCTCCGTCTTGGTTGTGGGGTTGAGGTACGCCACCTCGTTTGCCGCGTCGACGGCCCACTTGGACAGCTCATGCGGGTACCTGAGGTCGTCGCCCAGTGGCAGGAACCGCATGACGTGCACGACGCATCCGCCTTCTTCGGCGGGCTGGCTGGGCGCGCCGCTGCTGGCGTGGCTGTTGCCATCGTCCATTGTGGGCGAGTCGGGCCGTGGCTCGCGTGGCACCGCCGTCGCCTCGGACTGCCCCGCTGGCACCAAAAGGCGAGTGACGAGGAAGAGAGCGCCCTTGTTCGACTCCAGGGTCGTGCTGACAGAGCCGGTGGTGGGGAAGTCCATGCTGCGGGGAGTGGGAGAGGCGCCGGGGATCGCATCGCGCGCGCTGGGGGAGGCGGTCACGCCGCTGGAGGCGGTGGAGCACTGACGGCTCTGCAGTGGCAACGCCGGCGACGTCCGGGCCGACTCGTCGGCGGTGTCCTCCCCGGGACCCGCGCAGAGCGAGTGGGCGGAGAGGCAGCGCCATCGTGGCACCCGGTCTGAAGCGGCCCCGACAGCGCCGCAGCCGCGCCTGGCGCGTGGCGTCTCGGCGGGCGGCGCTGCGGTGGTTTCCGTCGCCGCCTCCCCTCCCTCCGACTCCGCGTCGCTGCCCATGAGCATCGAGAGGCCGCAGACGCGGTGCTCCAGGGGGTCAAAAGGGGTGCCCGACACCACCGCCGGGGTCGTCGGACATTCTGTGATCGACGACGACGACGACGACGACGACGAGGCGGACGCGTCGGTGGCCGCGCCGACGACCAACTCCTCCTCCATGTTGCCCCCGCTCCTTGGCCTCCCCAGGAATAGGCGGCTCGTGCGCGCGGCGTGCGGAGACGGCACCACCGCCGGAGCGTCACTGCACCGCGGCGCGGCGTCCATCAGGGAACTGTTAGGGCTCGTGGCAGACACCGACGAGGCCGTGGGGGAGGCGGGTGCGGCGCTGTGTGGCGCGTCTGCGCGGGTGGGGAGGCGCCGCACGGCGCACGCGCTGGTGGAGCCCCCGGAGACGGCCGTGTTTGACAGCGACGCGCCGCTGGAGAAGAGTCGGGTGCCGTGCAGAAAGAGTTCCGAGCAGCTGCCGGGACGGCTCAGCGACGGCGGTGGCGGCAGCACGAGCGGTCCCACGCCGGAGCTCGGCGTCGTCAGCAGCGGCTGCCTGTGCGGCGGCGGGGTGGAGCCGATCGCGACGTCTGTCATGGCCGCGGCCAGGGCGAGGGCGTCGGAGGTCGAGATGCTGCCGTGCTCCGCCGCACGGGAGCTGTGGACGGAGGCGCAGGGGGTGGCGCTGCTGAGGGCCGCACCATCGTGCGAGTCGCGCTGCGGTGACGGAGCGGCGGCTGCGTCGACAGAGAGCGCTGCCGCAGCCGCCACGACATGGGCCCGCGCGCGCTGCAGGTCGTGGTCGCTGCTCTCCGCCACAGCCGCGACGACATCGGCGACGGACAGGAACTGGCACTCGCGCAGCACGTCGTCGAGGCCGTTCACCTCCCTCCCATACGACACGTGACGGTCTCGACGGTGGTGGTGGTGGTGCTGCTGCAGGTGCCGCGAGCGGGAGCCGCGCCCCTCCGCTGCCACCGACTGCGCGCGGCCGCGTGTGGCCGCCGCACCGGTCGTGGAGGCGCCGCGACACTGGCCGAGCATGAGCGGCCTCGAGCGAGAACGACCGACGGGTGGCGCCTCGGCCGCCGCCAGCCGCCCTGCGCCCGGGTCGCTGCCGCTCGTGTAGGAGCAGAGGCTGACGCCGTGGCCGGACAGCGTCCGCTGATACCGCCGATGCCCCTCCGCCCTCGCCATCTCCCGCTCCTCCAACTCTGAAAAGGTTGTCTTGGCGAGCAGCGCGGAGAGCGTCGTCATGGCCTGGCTGCTGCTGCACGCCGCCGTGGACGGCATCGCCGCCGCCTCGAGACAGCCATCCGCCCCGGCTGCGTAGGCCCCAGCGCTGCCCAGCGGCGCCGCCAACCCAATGACGTCGTACGGCTGCTGCGGTGTTGCGGGTTGGTGAGTCGCCGTGGAAGCGGCCGCGGCTGCATCGACGGCGCCGCGGCTGTACCCCAGCGCCGACGACCCGTCCTTCGCCGAGGACTCTGCGAGGAAGTCGCGCAGGTCGTCCAGCACGGCGTGGCTCTGGCAGCCCGCCCCCGGCACCGCCAGCGCCCCGGCCGCCTCTGCCAGCCTCTTTGCCGGCGCGTCGGTGGCGGGGCCCGGCGCCTCGTACTCGGCGAGGTGCAGCGGGTCGTGAAGGATGGACGTCGTCGTGCTCGCGCCGCCGGCCGTCTTTGCCGTCCCGGCGGTGGTGGCCGACATGGCGGGGGAGCCGCTGTTCACCGCGCGGTAGAGGTTGTAGTAGCTCACGTCTTGGCTGTTTGCCGCGACGCTGTCGTCGGCTGCCGGCGGCGACGTCGTCCGCACCGCTGGGGTGTCAAACAGCGCCTGCCGGAGGTGCTCCTTCGACGTGGCGACCGCGTCGGTGTGCCGCTCCACGCAGCCGTCGAGCGTCGATGCCTCGGTGGAGGGGTGCGACGTCGCGCTCGCGCTGACAACGCTGGAGAGGAGGCGGGCGTCGCGAGTGTGCGGCCGCGGCGCGTCGTCGGAGACGGAGAAGCGCCCGGAGGCGCGGCTGCGGCGGTTTGTGGCCGCCGTCTGCGTCAGGGCCGCCCCGGCGGCCGTCTGCTCGCGACTGAAGACGCGGCGGCTGCTGTTGCTGGAGGGTATCGCGCCGCGCAGGGGCGACGTCTCGGCAGCCCCGCCGAGGACGAGCCGGCGCGCCGAGGCTGGCAGCTGCGCGTGCCGGTCCCTGTCGCAGCAGCGGCTGGAGCCGACGAGTGAGCTCTTCGCGCTCGCAGACATCGTCGTCGCCGTCGTCGTTGCCGTGACGATGACGTGGCTTACGGAGGCGGCCGCCGGCGGGTCGCCGAGCTGCGCGGGCGGCAGCGACGCGACGGTGGTGGAGCGGAGGGACTCTCGACAGCTGCTGCCACCCCAGGGGTGGTCGTCGACGGTGTCGGCGGCGCTGACCGTGCAAGCCGCGACCGCCCGCCCCGCCGCCCCGCCGGAGGTGGGGCTGTGGGCGAACGGATTCGCGTGGATGGCCGGCACCCACTCGCACTGGGGCGCGATCAGGATGAGCGAGGCGCACTCCTGTAGGATGGCGCCGCTGGGGATGGAGGGGGGGCCATCGGACACAGCGGAGGGGAACCTCCCCATGGCAGCGGCGACGGGAATCGGCTGCAGCGCACCGGCCCACCGCGGGCCGTCGAACTCCCGATCGCGGAGCGGCTGCAGCAGCGGTCCGCACGTCGTCCCCGGCGGCAGCGCCGCCGCAACATTACCGTCGCGCGACGCGGGGCTGTTGAAGGGCGTCGGTGGGGGGAAGGGCAGCGCCACGCCCGGTGCTGCTGCTGCTCCGTCCTCCTCTGGCTCACCAGCTTGCAGATCCGCAACCTCATCGCCGGGCAGCACTGGCATCGATGCAGTGAATAAGAAGAGAAAGGTTTAAAAGAAAGGGGGAAGAAACAGTAGAAGCGAAGAGATGGACAAGAGAAAAGAAAAACGGTGTGGCGATTACTATATTATGACGACGTCAACGACGAAAAAAATAGGAACCTGCGGGTGGAGCAAATTCCTTCTGACTTATGCACTATCGACAGTCAGGAATGAAAATGGTTGTTTTTGTTTTGTGTGGGTGTGTGTTTTTTTTTTTGCTCGCCTGTGTGTGTGGGGAGGGGGGGGCTTTTGTATGTTTGTTATTGGTGAGAAGGGGCGTGCACGTTTTTTTTTTGATTCTGTTCACGTGGAAGAAGAGTTATTGCGGCGCTAAATTCCGCTAATTAGGTAAGCTGAAGTCCCTTTATTTATTCTTTTTGGGGGGATGTCAAACAAAAAAAACACGGTGATATTTTTAAAATGGTGACGCAAGACCGTTGAGTAGTGCACGGAAGATCAGAATCAAGAAGGGACAAGAAAGGCGAAATGTAAAGAGTAAGTGATGATGTAAAGAGTCAATGACTTTCCTTTTTTTTAAAAGAGCGGCGTGTGTGAGTGGGTGATAACAAGCGAAGGGAATCGAAATCGGAAAAACAGCGAATTGGTGAGAAGGTGGGAGAAAGGGCTGAAGAAACCGCCGTCGCACACGTGTGTATACAGATATAAACTGCTCTTCAAAAAATACAAAACAATACAGTTAAAATAAAAAGAAACGGGGGGAACGAAAGCCAGAGGAGGGAACAGCTAGCTTCCAGGAAACCTGGAGGAGGGAGATGGAAAGGAGGAACAAAGCCGCAGTCCGAGTTGTGAACGTGAGGCTGAATAAAAAGGGGAGGGGGAAGGTGTAGAAGAACAGGTGCGTGCCTTGCCGCCAGTGAACGGTGGCTTCAAACCAGCAGCGCCCTTGCCAAAAAGGAACAGCGGCCACCTTCGCGCTGGTTCTCTTGGTTTACCTGCGTACACACCCAAGCCCGCCTCTTTGCGTCGTGCGCGCCACACCCCAGGCCAACCCCTTTATACCGATTGTTTCCGTATCGTTTCCTCCTCTCGCTTTCCCGCGCGCGTCGTCTGTTGGTTGAGGGGAGCGGCTTCTCCTACAAAGCATCCGCGTTGGTGACGGTGTGAGAGTTCCCACACAGCAGCCACGCAACGCTGGAACGCGCGCGAGCGGTCACAGAAAAGAGAGGGGAGAGGGGAGAGGGGAGAGGGGAGGAGGGAGGAGGGAGGAGGGAGGAGGGAGGAGGAGGGGGGGGGAGGGAAATTTAAAAAAAACGAATTGAAATTGGCTAGTCTTGGAGAGCGAGTCTCCCTCCAGCAGCAAAGCGGGGGAGATGGGAACAAAGAAAAGGCGAAGAGAAACTACCGGCCGGTGACGCTGCAGCCTAGGGACTGATAGCGGGCAGGGAAAACTATATTTGTGGGCTATAGATAAAAAGGGGGAAGAACCACGGGAGTACCAACGCGGAGAGCAGCCTCGGTCGGAGACAGCTGCTGATGAGAGGGGATTTCGGCCACACCCGGGTCACAGACAACCTTCTTGATCCTTTTACTGCTGCTTCTGGCGTGTGTGGGAGAGGGGTGGGGGAGGGAGAGGGATTGAGGAAATAGGTATCCTTCTCGGTGTGCCCTGTGCCTGCTTCTGTCGAGCTCCCACGCACCGCACCGAGCCTCACCTGTAGCTTGCAGAGTGTCTCGAGCCACGTCGCAGCGGAAACGCGGCGAACGGAGCTGTAGAAGCGTCTGAGAAGCCCACACGTACACGCTGACAAGTTAGGTGGGAGGGGGTAAAACAGCACACTAGTACAGAACAGCACCAGCCCTGGTGAAGAGAACACGTAGCGGAAACAGAAGCGGATAGAAAAAAACCAGGTGCAGGGACTCTTTCGACGATACGCATACAGTTGCACGCGCAACGGGAACGAGAAACTCAGCAAAAGAAAAGGTGGATAGTGGAAAACAAGACAAAGCGTCCGCGGGTGTCTGTAATAGTTCTACGTCTGTATATATAGGTGTGTATGTGTGTACGTGAAGGTGCGAATTTGAATTTTTTTGTGGGGGTATAGCCTTGTCACCGTACAATATTCTCTTCCAGTATAGAGGCGGGAGTAGCCAAGAAAAGACTTGGTTTAGGGACGGGGGGGAGGGGGAGGGGGAGGGGGAGGGGGGGGGAGTTGAACAACCGGTACGCAAATAAAGGAAATGGAGATGGAAGGCGCCTCAACAAGTATTACGGGGGAAGGAGGTCTGGTAGGTGTTATGTAGTCACCAGATGCATGACGGGTGAAGGAGAGGGGGGCGGTGCGTCTGTGCGTGTATATGGTGTGACCCCTGGCGCCGCCAGAAAACAAAAAACAAAAAGTTGATGAGATCGTTCGCCTTGTGTGTGCCTACTTATATAATGGCTTTCTCTGTGGGGTGCAAATGTGATGGTTGTGAGTGCACACCACAGAAGAGGGCACTCTTGGGGATTGTGGTGTAGAAAAAGTGTGGGAAGAAAAAAATGAACAGAAGGGGGGGGGAGGCACGAAACAGAAAAGGGGAAAAACTTTGGCGAATATACAAATGTCGATGCAGAGAGAAATACTAGAGGAAAACAAAGCTATAAAAGGGAGAAAAAATGAGAGCGGAAGACTGCAACTAACGACAAGAAACAAGAAGGAATGAATGAAAGGAAATAGAAAAAGATGTTCTCAGTCGCTTTTTTTTCTCGTTTACACGGAGAGAGAGAGAAAGCTGCAAATAGGCTGCGTTGCCCGTCCTCTATTCAAGGAGCAGGCACTTGCACACCCACAGCAGGAAGGTAAAGGGTGCCTGCGGTGGATTCAAATATTTAGAAGAGCAACAGGACAAGTTGTGATGTATTATTGTGGGCGGTTGACGCGGACAATAACGGCATCGCAGGATGCAAGAAACGGAAAAGGATTAAAAAAGAGAAAACCGTAAATAGCAGAGGGCATGGGAGAAGATGTGGGAGGGTTATTATTGTTCTCCTTTGGACAGGAAAGGAGGGGAAGGGCGGTTGGTAGGTGCCCGCATACAAAATATCGCAGTGCGCGTCTGGACGGAGGAACAATTCTCGGTGATGTGACACCATTACAGGGCCACAAGCTTTTACATGAGAACTTTGTAGCAACACCTCACGTCACAAATGTGATGTGCATTTCAGAGGGTAGGGACTCTTCATTTAGTTTCATGTGTATCTGTGTATGTGTGTGTGTGTGTGTGTGTGTAGGGTGTGTGAATGCGTTCGGGAGCGGCGAGGGCGGGTGGGCCATATGTTCGTCAATCGGTGACAGAACGGAGGGGGCTTCTCTTCCGCGGTGGAGCTCCGCACGCGGCACGCGTGTAAGTCGTTAAACCATCAGCGGCTATACTACCACCAACGATGCACTGCAGATGGCAGTTCATGCAAAAAGGAAAATGTGTCTTTCTGTGATCAGATCTTTGTGGTTGGGTGTCTGTGCAAGATTGCGTCGGTAAGAGCTGGTGGCGGTTAAAAAGGACGGGGGGAGGGGGGGGGGGGAGGGAATCGATTACTTTCTTCTCTCCCCCACAGCGTTTGTTCTTCTCACTTTTCCTTTTTGGCTCGTTATTTTTTTTTTGAGGAGAAAGGGAGGGGGGGGTTAACTATTACTGCAACGTACGCAGGTCAGACTCGCTGCAGGGGCGGCGCTCCCTCTCAGCAGGCGTAATTGTCGTTATCGGTGTAGTCCTCGCAATCAGCACAATCGGCGCGAGGGGTGCCCTCCGCCGGCTCGTCCGCTAACTCATCCGCCCCGCTCGCTGCTGCTGCTGCGGTTGGAGTGGCGGTGGCGGTGGCGGGGCCGCCGTACAGCCGCACAAACGACGTGTAAATGTTGTTGTAGTAGAGACGCGTGTCGCGGCGCATGCGGGCGGCCTTGAGGACGTTCTGCATTAGATGCGCCACCGTCAGCGGGCCGACACCGCCCGGGACGGGTGTGATGGCGCCCACAATATCTGCCACCGCCTCGCGGTCCACGTCGCCGCAGAGGGTGGCCTTTGCGCGGCCCTCCAGCGGCGGCCGCTCGTTTATCGCAACGTCGATGACGACCGCCCCCGGCTTCACAGCGTCCGCGCCAAAGACGCCGGCCTCCCCATAGGCCGTCACAAGAACGTCGGCGGTGCGAGTTAGTGTCTTAATCGCCTCGAGGGACGTGCCGCGGTTGCACACGCTCACCGTGAAGCCGCGCTCCTTCTGCAGCAGCGCCACCGTCGGCACGCCCACCACCATGCTCGTGTTCACCACCACCGCGTGCCGCTCCTGCGCCGCGGTGGCGAGCGGAGACCGCTCTGGGGGCTGCCGGGGGCTGTAGGAGGGGTCGTTCTGACTGAGGTAGGACAGGAGCACCGACCGCACCGCCAGCGCAGTGCAGGGGATGAAAAAGGCGCGCTCGTGCGAGCGGCGCACAATCGTCGTGTACGACCCCGCGCCGTCTGGCACAATGACGCTGTCGTCGGAGCAGCCGCTCGTGTGGCCGCTGGGGCCGGAGGCGGCGGCCGGCGGGGGGACGGAGAGCGTGTCGGCGAGGGGGCTAATATCGCGCAGGAACAGGTTCCCGGCGTTGAGGGGGTGGAGGCCGTCAACGTCCTTGCCGGGGTGGATGTGGAAAAGCGCCGGCCGCGCGCGGAGGTGGGGCGGCAGGGGCAGCTGTAGCAGCACCCCGTCCACCGCCTGGTCCGTGTTCACCGCGACGAGCGTCTCGTGCAGCCGCTGCTGCGGGACGTCCTCGGGAAGGCGGACGATGCGGAACTCGAATCCGCAGTCGGCGGCGGCGCGCTCCTTGTGCCGGACGTACCGCTCCGAGTCGGGGCGGTCACCAACGAGCACCACCGCGAGGCACGGGCGGCGCGAGAGGAGCCGCGCCTCCGCCCGCACGCGGCGCCGGATTTCCTGACTGAGAGCCACGCCAGAGAGAACCTGCGCCTGGCGGAAGACACAGCACCACCGCAGCATCGGCTCTCCGTAGAGTGCACTCACTCCAACCGGAGTCCTGTCTTGGCCTTTTTCTTTCTTTGAAGTGAAGCGCCGCTCAGTAGGGGAGAGCGGGATGTTTTTTTTTTTCGTCCTTTGAACCTTCACTACACTGCTTGCTATAGGGAACAAAAGAGATTCAGGGAGGAGAGGGCAATACGGAAAATGGGGGGGGGGGGGGGGGGCAGGGGTGTGTGTGTGCGTGCGTGCAGTGGCTACCCAATAACAGGGCAGGAAGAGGTGGAGGCCTTTCGATGCGAGATTGGGCAGAGGAGGGGGGGGGAGATACCTTCTGTATGTGCATACACACAGCCTGTGTTTTTTTCTTTTTGTATTTTTTGAGTTTTCTCTGTTTCTGTGTGTAGGAGGGCAGCTGCACCTCGAGCAGTGAGAGTGCCTCAAGCACTAGCGGGGGGCAAAGGGAATTGAATGAATAGCGGTGGAATAATAATAAATATACGTGACAGCAGATGGCGACGAATCTGCCGTTGAAGGTAAAATGAACTGTAAAGGCAAAACGATTATTGGGAAGTCTGTGAGTTGTGCAGAAGAGAGGCGGGGGGATCTTTATTTCGCAGGTGGGTGGGGGGTGCTGTCGAGTAGGAGCTTGAGTAGCGCAGCCTCCAGTGAGGTGAACGCCGCGTCGCCGAGGAGCGTGCGCCCCTGCCGCCGCGCCAGACGCTCCACGCGCCCCCGTAGCTCGTTCCACAGCCTCCGGTGGTGCGCACAACGCTGCAGTGTGAGGACATGGTGCGCCAGGGACCGAAGAGGGGGGCGGGGCCGACGCCGACGCCGCGCAGCATCGGCGAGCACCGCCGCGAGGCAACGGCGCCGCGCCTTCGCCTGCGCAAGTCTGTCCTCCGCTGCTGCAACCCCCCGCAGCGCCTCCTCGCGCTCTCCCTCCAACCGCCGGCAGCGCTGCTGGCATGTGAGGAGCTCCGCAGTGGCGCGGCTGTGGCGCGCAGCCGCATCAGCAGCTCGGGCCTCGGCGCCGCCTGCCTCCTCCCGCAGACGCGTCTGCGTGCTGAGGGCCTCGTCAAGGCGTCGCTGGCGGGTCTTCGCGACGGCATGCAGCTTGTCCAGCTCGGCCATGAAGGACTCGTAGTCCTGGCCGGCGTCGTCGAACGCCTCCATCACCGCCGCCTGCAGCGCTGATCACCAGCAGGAAAGAGGCAATTAGAGAAAAAAAAGAAGACGCGTGGGGGGCTTGGAAAAAGTTCTTTCTCCCTCTGTGGTGGCTCTTGTTGTGGGCAATGGCTACATGCGGAAGAACAGAAGCAGAAGAGGTGGAACGATAAGAAAAAAAGAGGGATAGTGAGGAGCAGGACACGCTGCCACACCACACACTTAGGACGTGAGTGTGTGGGGCTGATCATGGATGAAGAGAAGGGTTGGGCGGGGCCTACACTGTGCGCAGATGCACACACCACAGAATCCCAACCACTCCCTTCTTCTCCTGTCCGCAATGGTACAGCAAACGGTGGTAAGTACTTGGGAAGAGACGCGCACCTTTAGAGAGGTCAACAGAGGGAGTGCACACACACACAGTCACACACACGTCACATACACCCCATGCGAGGCATTGACAGCGCAGACGCACACACACACACACACACACACACACACACCTCTCCCATTTACCATCATCGCCGCTGCCGTATGCACACAGTTCATTTTGCATCTTTTTTAAGTTTTTTTCTCTGCAGATGCGTTCAATCTGCCATCGTGTTGGTGTTACAGCACCGCTAGTGTACAGGGCGGGAATAAGAGAAGGAAGGAACCGCTTCAAGTAAGGACAGAAAGTAACCGGGGGAAAAGAAAAAGAGTCGAAGGTCAAAAGAGAGAAAAAAGGGAAACGCATAACGTGCGTACCGTGTGGTAGGGGGGCCAGAGATGATACAGTTCCATGATTATATATAGTGTACATTACCCGCCCGCCTCCCCCCTCGCTCCGCCCTGCACTGCGCCATTCCTCGGCGTTCATTTCCCTTCGTCCTGGGCAGTGTGGGCCCAAGCGGAAATGAAGAGACGTAAAGTCGGTCGAGAAGAGGCGGTGATGAAGAACGGAACGAGGAAAGGGAGCCAAACATAGTGGGGAGGGGGGGAAAAACAAGTGAAGTGAAAAGGTAAGAGTTTAAAAAAAAATGGCGTCACATTACAGTGCGTTTTCTTTTTTTTGATCTTCTGTCTTCCTCCTGCCCTTGCGTCGGAGGCATCAGCGTGTTGCAGCGGACATCGGCGCGCTAGCGGTGGCTGAGAGGGTGGACGCCTCTGTGTGCTTGAAGTG
Source organism: Herpetomonas muscarum (assembly GCA_000482205.1). Taxonomy (NCBI): domain Eukaryota; phylum Euglenozoa; class Kinetoplastea; order Trypanosomatida; family Trypanosomatidae; genus Herpetomonas; species Herpetomonas muscarum. The sequence goes on from AUXJ01004885.1 coordinate 44,721, forward strand.
CCCCTTCTTCATCGTCGCACGGATCAGCATCTGGAGGCCTGTGTTGGCCGCGTTTTCCTCCGCGAGGCGGCGGCTGGAGGCCGAGGGCATCCTCGGCCCGCGCGCGCGTCGGCCGCTGGTGGACAAGGGCCGCCTGGCGGCGATGCCGTTGCGGGTGTTGGCGGAGGCCTCACGGGCCGCCTTGCGCTCCAGCTGCACGCGGACGGGCGCGGGGAGGAAGGGGCAGGACTCCAGGTGCCGGTACGGGCAGCACTGGTTGCGCATGTAGTCAATCTTCTCGCCCGTGGCACACGCCTCGTCGTCGCCCTCGCCGCGCACGACGACGACGTACTCGGGCTCGTACATGGGGATGTCCATCGCGAGCGCCTCCTGCACCTCCTCGCTGTAGATAAAGTTCCGCCGGATGCGCTCGGCTGCCATGACGGCCACGACGCGGTGGCGCACCCACAGCGGCTCGCCCTCCACCCGCTTCCACGACGCCAGCACGTGCCGCTCCTCCGTCTCCAGCCGCACGAGGGTGGCACGACGGGCCTCCTCCTCCTCCACCAGCCGGTCGAGGGCGTCCCCGAGCACGCGCACCTGCCAGACAGACCACGACGCCTGCCGCGCCGCGGCCGCCTCGTCGTGCCGCTCGCGGTACTCGCTGAACCGCGCAATCGCCGCTCGCGACCACGTTTCGTGCGCCAGGAGCCCCTCCCACGCCGTCGCAGCCTCCGCCTCCACCGCGGTGCGCTGCTTCTCCTCGCGGGTGTAGAACTGACGCAAGCGGCGCTGGCTGCGCTGCGTGCTGACGTCCGTGTCGGCCGTACTGGCGGTCGCCGTCCCGGCCAGCCCCTCGCTGCCGGCGATGGAGTCTAGAAAAGCGTCGCCGGCACCACGCAGCGCCGTCGACGGGGCGCGCCCGCGACCGCGGAGGGACGGCAGGCGCGTCAGCCGGCTGTTCGGCGACGCCTGCCGCGACTGCGACCCAGGCACCAGCGGGGGCCGGGACGACTGCGGGTTCCCCAGTGTCGGGGGAGTCGGCTCGCGCATAGGACTAGGCGCTTCTACGGTGTATTATGCAGCACGTATTGCTCCCTGAATGGGGAGCTCAGCGGGTGTTTCTGTAGGGGTGTGGTTCGTGGTGGTGTGGCATCAACGTATGCGTGTACACGAGCCGGCACGACCCTTTTGCTTCTTCCTGTGCCGGTGGGAGCCGCAGTGGGACTACAAACAATGGAGTATATAATATATATATAAATGATAAATAATATATATATAGATATATTTTTTTTGCACACTGGAGTCTGGTGGACTCTGATTCTGTGGTGGGCGAGGAGAAGGATGGAGAAGGATGGAGGGGGGGGGGATAGAGATGAGTGAGTGCGGGCGCACAATGTGGGGAGGAGGGGGGGGGCTTGTGGTCAGGCGAGTGCTGGGGGCAGCCACGCTGCAGCACCTATCGCGTCAGCATCGCGCGTGTGGCATTGGATCGTGCACTCGCGTGCGCGCCCGTCATATTCGTGGGATGTAGTGAGGACATTGATATTATTATATTTTTTTTCTACTCTGAGAGACACAAGTAATGTGAAGCAGTGGTCCGCCAGTGTGACACACACGATCCGTTGCAGTGGTCGTGGAGTGGGAGATAACAGTGGAGGGGGGAGAGGGAGGGAGGGGGGACGCAATTGTTGGCGGCCCCGCCGTAGCCAGACTAGCTCGCGAGAAAAATAAAAGCAACTGTATATAGTAGACGCGGTGGGCAACCGCAGATATAAAAACCTGTTGATCTAGCTGTTGGACTGGGGTGTCTGTCAAAGTGGAGAGAAAAAAAAATGGGGGCAAGAGAGAGAGGGGATGGAAGAATCAAAAGAAATGAAGGTTTGGAAGAAAAGAAAAAGCACAGTGGAATACGAAAAGTCACCGAGAAAAATATAACAAAAGTGGACGAAGAGAGCGCATTGCGCAAAAAAAAAGGAACAGAGTCGAGAAAAACAAAGAGGAAAAATATCCAACGGTGAAGCGAAGTGCACGTACCGCCAAAAATAATAAAAAGATAGGCGAGCGCAGGTGACCGCAAGGAGGGGGAGGGGGGGGGGACAGGAACATGAAGCGTGGGTTCTCTTGTAAGAAAAAAGACAAAGGGGAACTAGTGTGAGGACAGAAAGGAGAAAGTGGAGGAAGATGTTAGGAGGGGCGGGGGGAACCGTAAAATCGCTGTGTGCATGTGTGGTGCCAATTGACACGCGGTCGAAAAAAGAAAACAAAATAAATAAATATATATAGAGAGAGAGAGAAGGGGGGGGGAGGAGGTGTCCAAGCAAAGTAGGAAAAGACTATTTTTTAAAATGAAGAGAGGGGAATATGTAGAGATATATATAATCTTTGGACGAATTTTCATGAGGGTGTGTACCTCCCTTCAGTCAACCGGATTCTGGAATATGCGTCCCCCTTCAGCAGTGTAACACACGCCCACACTCACCAAACACCGCTGCTGCGTGTGGGGAGGAGAGGACAGTCTTTCCCTTTCCGTTCCGCCGCACAGATGGGTTCGTGTGCGTATGTGTGTGTGTGTGTGTGTGGTACGCGGTCGCGTATATGCGCGTCTGACGTCACCGAGAGGGTGGAGCAGAGGAAAGAGGACAAGAAAGCACACAGGGGGTGTGGTCAATAAAAATAATTTGAAAACTACCAAAAAAAAAGAAAAGGAAGAAAAGGAAGAAAGGGGAAAAAGAGCCGATGCGAGCAACAGCCGAGGAGCACAGGTACAAGTAGAAACGAAGAAAAGAATGTAGGTGTGACCAAGTCACTGGGGAAACTATGTTATTGGTACAAAGGGGGCATCGTAGGTGGAAAGTTGTTAACGTTGGGAGGGGGGGGGGAGGGGAGAGGGGGAAAGCACTCCATCAGAGAGTAAAGAGAAGTGACGAGCACAACGGCAGGCAGGAAACGTTCACGCGCCAACACCGGTGTGTACGTGCACCGGGATTGGTCGCGGCTACATGGCGAGGACAAACCCCAGCCACGTGAGAAACCGTTGGTACTCGCCGCCCTCGGCGGCCCCCTCAGCCGCTGCGCCGTCGCACTGCGGGCTGCCGTCGAGTAGGCGGCCCACCACGCACGCCGCGTCGTCGTCGCCGCCGTCGCGAGCCGCGAACGCCTCGACGAGCGTGCTCCACAGCAGCGCCACCTGCGAGAGCGGCGCGCTCGCGACGGTGCAGCAGCCGCCTGCGCCGCCCTCGACGTGGACAGAGGACAGCGACGACGAGGACGCCCGCGTGCGCGCCGGGTCGCTGCTACTCCGCGCCCCGGTCGCCGTCGTGGCGGTGGGGGCGTAGGAGCTGCCGTCGACGCTGCTGTTGAGGCTGGTGGACGGCGGCGAGTCCGTCTCGGCCTCTCCAAACTCATTCCGCAGCTTCGGCGCTGGGAGGACCGGTACGCTCACGCGGGCGAGCGGCTCCTCCACGCGGGTGCTCCCAGCGTGGCCCACCGCCACCGCCATCGCGGCCGTCGCCGTCACAGTGTGCACCGCCACCGACGCGCGGCCGGCGCACGTCAGCTCGAACACCATCGTCCGCCCGCTGCTGCCGCACTCGCCGTAGAAGAGCCGCGACATGATCGCGTGCAGCTCAGCCAGCGTGAAGCCCCGGACCACCGCTGGTGGCGGGGGCGGGGGCCCGGCGGCCGCGGCGTACAGACTGCGGACGCGCGCCATGGAGAGGGCGCTCTTGTAGACCGGCGCGACAGCATCATAGACAGGGACGTCTGGGCGGGGGCTGGGAAAGAGGGAGAGCAGCATCGGCCGGAGGTGTCGCAGCGGCACCACGCCAGTGCCCTCCGTATCCCACAGCGCGAACAAGACCGCCGCCTGCTGCTTCTTGCGCTGAAACAGATCCACCAGGAGGTTGTTGCCGACCACGGCGGGCGCGTCCGCCGCCGAGGGGTGGAACGGGAGGCCCCTCGTATAGCTGCTAGGCCGCCTAGACATCACAATAGCACACGTCGGAGGGACGAAAGAAAAGGGGAGAAGCGCGAGAAATCGTAAAGTGTGAGAGGGAAGAAGAAAAAGGGCTTACAGTTCGGAATATAAATGATGACAGTGGAATAAATACGCGTGTGTGTGTGTATGTGTGGAGACGGAGAGTGTGTGCGTGTGTGTGTGAAAATAAGGCAGAAGCCGCGGGAATAAAACACTCACCGAAAGGTCAGGCAAGTAATAGAAAACGAAAACTAGAGGACCGCTGGAAAATCACCGCAGTCGCAGGGACAAGAACGCAATGCAAAGTCTGCGGAGTCCTCGATATAGGCAGTAGCAGTATGAAGCGAATGGCTGCAGCTGAGGTGCCGAGGGGGGGGAGGGGGAGGGGGGGGGAGAGGGGTTGTTTCAAGTACACACAAATATCGGAAAAGCAGGTGGAAGAGGAAAAGAATAGCACAGGAAAAGAGGTCGGTGGTGATCGGAGTCTAGAGGGAGGGAGGAGGTTGGTAGCGAGGAAATGGTCAGTGACGTGGCCAAGAAGCAGATGCCAGTCTCCGCTCGCGATTTGCTACACAGAAAAGGTGAGGTAGCAGACTTATCTAGAACATGGGGGGGGGGAGAGAGGGTGAAGTTGAGTGACATTTGGCTTTCATCTCTCCATACATGTCGGTCGAGAAGGGGGAAGACCCAGCACACACCCTTACACAAGGGGGGGGGGATAAGAGTGGAGCCTTCTCCTCCTCCTCCGCGGTGTGTCGTTGCTCATAGTGAATAGGGAAGAGGCATCGTGTGCCTCCTCGATAATTCTCCCCAGTAGCTGCCATTTATGACGATAGCGAACAGCGCTCACCGCTTTCGCGCGGCCTATATTTTTTTTTGGTTCGTTATGTCGGCGTCTCAACGCATACCAGACAGCCGCCTCTCTTTTGTTTCGTGACAAGTATATGTGTGTGTAGATATTTATGATTGAGACGAACGCGTGTGACTGTGTATATTTTTTTTCCCAGCTCATTAAATGGTGCGTAATGGTTATGACTGTAAAAGGAGGGGGGTGGTGGGGGAGGAAGAACCGCCCCGTACATTTAACAGACACCAACAACAAAAACAGCGCGCAACGCCAAGTTTCGACAAGCGCCACTGTCCAGGGGGGGGGGGGTCCAGTGGTGAGAGAAGGGACAGCGCGAGGAGGCGCACCCACCGCGCACCCCCTCACCCTCACCCAAACCCGCTGGTCACCACCGCTCCTACTGACCAGCACCGCTCCACAGCGCCTCCAGCCACGACGCGACGATGCTGTGCTCCTCCTTCGTCAGCACCGTCTCGCAGATGCGGCGCAGCGTGTCGCGCTCCTGCAGAAGCGCACAGGCGCTGACCATCGACCCGACGGCTGTCTCCTTCATCGCCCGCACCGTCTCGAGCTCGCTGACGCTCTCGCGGTAGAGGCGGGAGAGGGCATCGCCGTCGTGGTCCCGGCAGCGGCGCATCGTCTGCACGAGGAGGTCCTCGGCGAGCTGCGTGTGCGCCATCGCGCTCACGGTCGCCGCCCCCACCCACGCCGCGACATTGTCCTCAAGCGCGAGGAGGCGCTGGACAAGGTCCTGGAGCCCCAGCACTGCATCGTCGCACTGCGGCGAGAGGAAGGCCCGCTGGCAGTCCACGATGGCGGCGTCGAGCACCATCGCGTCGTGCCGCGCGCTCCCCGGCGCCCCTGCGGCGACCCAGGCGAGCTTGCCGAGGCTCAGGGAACGACTGCGATGCGAGAGCTGTGTGGGGCCGTACGGGATGTACGGAGGCGCCGCCGCCCCCTCCATCGCCAGCGCCTCGAACCGCTCCGGCGCCGCGAGCCACAGGAGGTGCGGCGCGCAGCGCGACAGAAACTCGTCCCGGTGGGCGGCCGTCGGGGCGTGCTCCGGAAGCACAGAAGGCAGGCACAGCAGCTCCCACTCCCGGCGCTGCTGCCACAGCGCCTCCGTCGCGTACCCGAGCATGCGCGGGTTGCAGCGGCAGTAGGCCTGCAGCTTCGTGTACAAGTGCGGCTGCGGGTCCGCCTCAACGGTGCCGAGAGCGAACGCCAGCAGCACCGCAACGCCGTCAAACTGCATCGCGAGACTCTCAGCCAGCTGCACGGCCCGGCGACCCACCTCGCCGCTGTTGGCCGCGGGGACGGGGGCGCCGAAGGGGAACCCCCACCGTTGGCCGACGAACGGCTCACGCAGAATCGTCTCCTGGAGGCACTTGGACACGTGCGGGTCGCCGCCCTGGGAGCCGATGGCGTATGGGGCGGCCGCCGCGCTCGTCACATCCGCCGCCCCAGCGGTGGAGAAGCAGAAGTGCAGCAGGTATCCAATGAGGTTCAGCAGGTCGGTGTGGTGCGTGGTGGTGGCGGCGCGGTTGACAAACGACGATGACGCCGACTGCTGCAGCGCCGGGGCCTCGACCGCGTCCGCCAGCGCCGCGGACAGCGCCGTGCAAATGTGCGCGAAGGCGAGCTGGACGCCGACGGTCGCGTTCTTCGACGCCGTCCACAGCTGCGCCTCGACGGGCGACGGCAGGGCGTAGTCCTCCCGCAGGTTCTCGCGCGACTCGACAATCGTCTGGGCGACCATAACGTAGATACACGCCGCCGCGTACGCCGTCGCGAACTTTTCCTCACTGCTGACCGCCGCGCTGCGGGTGACCTGGCAGAGGATCTCGCCAACGTGCCGCAGCAAGGCGACCATGTGCGACGGGTTGGAGAAGACGAGCTCCACGGCCGTCGCGCCCTCCACCACAAAGTCGCCGTCGGGCGGAGAAGCAGCGCCCGAGGCGCTGCCGGATGGCGCACCCCCCGCAGCCTGGCTGCGGCGGATATCGCTGGCCACCAGGAAGACGGCCTGTCGCAGCAACTGCTGACTGCGGTCGACCTGCTCGGCCGTCCGCAGCAGCGCCAGTTCCGTCCGCGTCGCGGGGGACGAGGTGGAGAAGGACGCCCCTTGACCAATGACAGAGTCGCCGTCAGCGTGGGGAAAGAGGGCCGGCAGGCCTGGCACGCTCGTGACGCTGCTGTACGACAGGGTACCAGGGGAGGAAGGGCCGCCGATGCCGACGTTCTGGAGCCCGCGCACCGCGACCTGGCCGAGCAGCGCCTCCTGCGCGGAGATGAGCTGCGCAATCGTCTCTGGCCGCAGCTGGTCCACAATCGCCTCGTTGCGCACGACGGCGACCAGGAAGCGGCGATGCAGCTGCTGGCGGCGGCGCAGGTCCCTTGTGACGTACAGGACAATGTTCTCGTCCTCCGCGTCGAGGTCTGCGCGGGCCCAGTTGCCGTGGTGCGTGCGCCGCTGCAGGAAAATCTCCTCGCTGAGCTGCAGCACCGCCGCGTCAAGCGTCAGCCGCCCGCCGTCGGCCCGCACCGCACGGACCAGCTCGCTGACGCGCCGGTCCATGTCGTTGCCGTCGCCGCTGGAGAGGACAGAGCCGAGGAAGGCGCCGCCGCGCTCGGCCTGCACCGTCAGCGTCGCGGGCGGCTGGCTCTCCCACAGGTTCTCCCACGACGCGCTGGGGCCCTCGGCGCCCAGCGTGACAGTGGACCCGTTCGGCTGCATCGCGGTGCACAAGGGCGCCGCCAGGCCGCTGATGACGCTCGTGTCCGTGCTCAGACACGGGCTCCGGACGCCAACCTGAATGTTCACCCGCACGCAGTAGTGGCGGATGAAGAAGACAGCGTGCGCGTAGTTGTCGTGGACGTAGAGCTTCACGTGGTGCAGGGGCACCTCGGCGGCCGCCTTGACAACGTCGGCGATCGCGTTCACCTGGACATAGTGGATCAGCATGCCCTGGCTGCTGCTGAACGTCGCGAGAACCAGCGACGGCAGCGCCCCCTGCGGCGTGGAGAGGAAGAGCACGCAGACCCTGTGCCGCGTCTCGCACACTGCGAGCACAAGGCCGTTCATGTCGAGCGCAGCCTGCACGTTGGTGACCCAGCGCGCCGAGATGGCTGGGTGGCCCATCGTCAGCACCATCAACTCCGACGCCGCGTTGACGGCCACCAACTCGCGGGGGTAGTGGTGGCGGAAGAGGGCGTGCGTGAAGGCGAGGCCGTCCGCGCCGGCCGCGCCGGCCTTCGCCAGTGCCGCCGCGTTGTGGAGGTCAGCGCTGCCAACGCTCGCCGAGTCCCGCTCGGTGCTGCCGTCCTCGCTGCCGTGGCCATCGCCTTCCTCCTCCTCCGCCCCGGCGCGCGCGCCGGTAAGGAAGGACCTGACCGAGCTCCAGAAGGTGGAGCCGCGGCCCGAGGTATCCTTGCCCTTGCCGGCAGGCACCGCACGGAAGGGGTAGCTGAGCCGCTGCCACTGCGACGGCGACGCCGCGCGCGCCGCGTCCGTGAGCCGGTCAAACTTGAGTGCGGCGTGCTCGCCATTCTCCTTCACATCCACCACAAGACTGCCGTCGGAGGTGCCGATTGCGGTGAAGATGACGTCCCCGCAGTCGGTGCGGCGGACGCAGGCGAAGCACGTCGCCGTCACAGCGTCGTCGCCGTCGAGGAGCTGGAACTCGACGCTGTGGTCGAGGCTCGAGACGGCGCCGCGCTCGCTGCAGAAAGCCAGCGACTCCTCGTCGTCCCCCATCTCGCTCACAAAGAGCGGAACGCCCTCCTCGGCGGCGGCGAAGAAGGGAATCTGCGCAATCTGCGGCTCCGTCCGCCGCCAAGACGGGTTCGAGAGGTTCCACAGCCGCAGCAGCTTCGTGTTCTCGTCGACGAGCCACGCCATGTGGCTCCCAACGCCGGAGAGAAACACCGACGCCGAGATCGCTACCCCGCGGGAGAGCACCAGCGTCTCATCAAGATCTGTCGGCTTCCCTGTGTTCGTGAGGACGTCCGAGGCCTCGTAGCTGCCGCTCCTCGAGGCGTCCAGGCGCTGCGTGCGCGCAACCTTCAACGGTGGGGCGAAACTGAACATGTGGGCAAAAGCGCGAATACCAGTCGATCGTTCTGGTAGGGCGAAAATATAGGCACACCCGCTATCGGCAGTTTGACCCAATATATATGCAGCAGCTTACTCAAACGCAAGTCAAGCCCAGAATCTTTCCGCCGCTTGTTGCTCTGTTAACGAGAACTATCGCACCAATCTCTCTCTCTCTATAAATATATTACCTGCCGAAAAGGGTCGAAGGAGGTGCGGATCCTAAAGTCTACTGAGACTTGTACCGCAGCGACGTTATTTCTGTGATTATTTTCCTTTTTTATAATAGACGTCCCTGAAGTGACCAAACTTCGTGCTGTGCCATGAAGTGCGATAATAACAATGTAGCGTTGATAATGACAACACACATTAACACGTGAAAAAGGGAAGGAAGCAGCGGAAGTGAAAGAACCAAAATACAGCTTGTGCTGGGGACCCGTGTGACAACTGAGCAGTCGGCAATGTCTTTCTCTCGACATCATGTTTTGGGGCCAAACTTCCCGCTCTATGGCATTTTCTTCTTTCTGTAGAGGTGGTATCCCGGCAGCCTGCATGCGCCTGGAGGACACGTTCCACGGATGCAGTTGCAGAAGTACTTCATAAAATGATGTGTTTAACGCTGGTGATGACGTACTGACATTTTGCTACTGTAATTTTCGCAATTCCCGACGTCACAGGGCGGGCGGGAGGGAGGCAAAAAGGGTGAATAAAGAACAACAGGACGCTCTATGGAGCATAAATTCTATGCACGATCTCTGTCAAGAAGATCAGTGTATGTGCGCGTATTTTTTTGTATGTATTTGTGCGCGGTGAGGGTGTGATGCAGCGGAGAGGTGCCCCAAAACCGCCTCCCTCTTAATAATTCTGCTCCCTCCCCGCGCTAGACCTCCTCGCGGTCGCGCTGCATAGCATCCAGCATGTTCACAAGTGGGGCCCGCCACTTGTCGTCAAAGTGGCGCTCCATCAGCATTGCGTCCAGCTTCGGCGCGTCGCTGAGGGGGTCAAAGCTGTCGATGCCGTCCCACGTGAGGGGGCAGCACAGCGAGGAGGTGCCAGGGTGCACGCAGAAGGGGAGCTTCAGGAGGTGGTCGCAGCGCGTCGTCACATTCTCGTCAAGGCGCGGGTACATGAGCAGTAGCTGGGCAGCGTGCAGCACATTGCGCGCCTCCCGCTCGGTGCCGAGCGCGCGGAGGAGCTGCTGCCACGGGATCACTTGGTCCTCGTGGTAGTCAAGGTTCTGCTGGAACCTGCTGAGCTGGTCGCGGCGGCCCTGCTTCAGCGCGGACATCAACGCGTCGTGGACGACGGCCGCCGCCTTTGGGTTGGTCTGCATGTTGTTTGGATTTTCGCCCTCCGAGTGCACAAAGAGACGCATGAAGGCGGGCTCAATGTGGCGCTCCAGCACCCCCCGGATCGTCGGATGGATCGGCCGGTGGTTCACCAAGTCCGCGACGACAGAGCTACGCAGCGTCTTGGGCTGCACCACCGTCAGGTACCCCACCAGTGCGCCCCGCTCGTCGTCGACCATCGCCCGCGCCCGCCGGTCGCATACCCACAGGTGCACGCCGCGGCGCCCCGAGAAAACGGGCAACAGGTACTTGAAGCCAAAATCTTCCTCCAGGACGGTGCGGAGGACGTGCGCCGCGCACGACATCCACGCCCAGCAATAGGCGCAGATGCACTTGCCGGAGCAGCACGACCGCACATTGTCGTAGTCCGACATGTCAATGTCGAACACCAGCTCGCGCTCGAGGGCGTGGATTTTCGTCACGGCCTGCTTCTGATTCGGTCGCATGTTGTAGACGGCGCCCACGTCAATCTTCTCGGGATAGTTGCGCACCAGCTCCGCCCGCAACTCCGCCACACTGGCGTAGCTGCGGAAACGAGTGAAAATGTCACCAATGAGCGTGAAGCAGAACTCGCGCCGGGCCAGGTACCCCTCCGGGGTCGTGAGCGGGCCGTTGAACAGCTTCGTGTCCGCCGCCGGACGCTCATCACCGGGCACACCAGCCTCCGCCTTGACGCCGTCAACCCCACTGACCTCACCCTTACTTGGGGCAATGTCGTAGGAGAGCCATCGCACGACAAGCTCAACGGGGTAAACGTGCTCGTAAAACTCCTTCAGCGATGCCTCGTCCATGATCGCTCTGGGAAGAACACTACGGGGGGGAGCAGTCCTCAGCGGATATATTTTCCCTTTTGTGCGCGTGTGTGTGTTTAAACGGATGTGGACGGCCTCTGCAATTTCAAGTCTATGGGGTGTAGCGGTAATTATTAGTGTACCTAGGAAGGGTAGTGGGTGGGGTCAGGGGTGCCGGAGATTGATATTCTGTGAGACTGAGGCGTCCCTCTGAGAGTCTCCCTTCTCTTTTATGTGGCACCGTGTCGTGTACGTATGTAATATCTATCCAAGCAAACAGTCCGTCTGGGTACTGCAGTGCGCTACGGGAAATGAAACGACAGAACAAAGCAGCTAGAGGCGGTGTTGTGTGCAGCATGGCATAAAGGACAGTGACGTGGGATAGGGGGTAGATAATGCGAAGCCCCTTGAGAAACATAGCTCGTCCACCACTGCTGTGTCGGCTATTCCCAAAGATGGAAACCTCCCATTACCCGTATCTGCGCATGTTGTGTGTGTGGGGGGGGGGGGATGTATGCGTAGAGGGGGTATTACTGCTGTCAATGGTTCTTTGTGTATTGGTGAAAAAAGGTTGAAACGGAAAATGTTGACGCCGATTTGTCGATTCGGAATCGCCAACACGCGCAAATGTGCTGTTTATTTCCAAGGCACCTGCGTTTATATTCTGGAGTATACATGCGCACTGTCTGTTTGCTATTTGATGCGTACGCTCAATTGTGGTTTACATCGAAGCCTCGCTTTGCTTATATGTGTACAGTGCGCCGCACCACACCCTTCACCTCAGCGTCGCCGGCGAGCCTCCTCGATGGCGTCCTTGACCACCTGCTTCTTATATAATTCCCAGTCCTGCTGCTGCTGGAACCGATCGCGCAGGTCCTCGACCGAGGGGTAGCCCTTGGCATACTCGCGGAGGCGGGTGACGGCGTGATTGGAGAAGACCTCGCGACACGCGACATAGTCGAATCGCAGCACGACTGACGAGTCAATGGAGACAATTGTGGCCATCCTAGGGGCCGGGACGGGGGCGAAGCGGGCGTTTTTCTCCAGCTCCCTCTCCATCTCCGCCGTGTCGTTGGCGTCCTTCTCCGACATGTGCGACGAGGGGTGCGGGGAGGGCTCCCCGTCGTCGTCAGGCTCGCCGGCAGCGTCCCCGGTACGGAGGTCCTTCAGGAACGCAGCGTTGGTACCGTCGAGGGCGGTAGGGGGTGCGCGGAAGCGATTCGCTAGGGCCTCCTCCCAGTACTCGTCCGTCCAAGAGATGCCGTCGCCGGGGCGCACGTCGGGGTTGTAGCCCAGCAGGCCCAACTCCCCGCATAGCTCTCCTACCCCAAGTACCGCGACGTCCATCACAATCACATTCGGCACACTCTCGTCGCTGCGCAGGGACGGCCGGAGACGCGAGCGCGCAGCCGGCGCGGGCTCGGGCGCGCCACGGCGGCCCAGCGGCACCTGCCGGCAGACGCGCAGCTTCCCCTCCTGCACGAGGAAGAGGGCATCGGACGGCTCGCCCTCTACCGCGAGGATTTGATGATCGGTGAGGCGCAACGGCACTAACATCCGCGCACACAGCTCAACGTCGATGCCAGCGGCTTCCGCTGCGCCTCCAGGCCCCGCGTGGACTGCCCCTGGCAGTGGAGCCCCACCAATGCTAAACAGCTGTGGGGTGACCATCGTTGTCAGGAATGTCACGCGGCGACGCAGGATGCGCTCCTCCGCGCGCCCCACTACTGCCGTGACTGGCGGCCCCATACTTCCGCGAGAGGCAGCCGATCGCACGAGCAGCAGCAGACAATCCCCGTCGCAGACGTACTGCGACCCTGCAGGGAGGGCACCGGAGAGGAGGCCGTAGCCGAAGGTATCACCGTCACGAACAAGGTAGTGCTCCTTGCCCGCAGCGGTTGGCAGCTGCAGCAATATCTTCCCCTCGAGCAGCGTGCACACAACATCCTTGGCGTACGGGTCGTACATCTCCTCGCCAGCCTTATCCACGGCCGCCTCGCTGCTGGCCCGTAGCCCCATCGCTGTGCTATCGAACATGGAGCCACAGTCCGCCGGGGAGGCGGACACGTCCGGTGCCCTATGCAGAGCGGAAAGATCCATCATTGTATCGTCAGCCTCCAAGGCCTGCATCGCCATGGGGGAGGTCTGGCTGTCGTCCATCGCGCCGCCTCCGCGGCCCAGTGTGCATAGAAACCGACGGACTCGGCGAGACGCATGCCCATCCTTGCCGGCGTCATCGCCGTGGTCGCCAGCCCCCTCACCTGGGTGCGTCCCGTCTCCACCGCTGCTCTGCGCCATGGGCACGACGCGACCCACCTCCGTGTTGAGGCCCCGCACGCTGACAACCTCCATCTGCGCCGCCACAGCGAGTAGGTCGTCATCTGATGCCTCGCGGTAAAAGGGAATTCGCCGCAGATAGGCGACCGCCAGCTCCACCTCGCTGTGGTCTCTATTGATGATGGGAAGCTCCAGGCTCCGCCTAATCTGCTGCCACGCCGCCCGGTCTTGGTGCACCTTCCGCTGCGCCGCTACCGCCGCATCCGGCCTCTGCCCGGCCCCGCGGACACGGCTCTGCGACAGCGACCGCCGTGAGCCCCGTGAAAGCCCAATCTGCCTGGACGACCTGCTGGACACTGGCGCCGTCGCTTCATCAGCGTCCCCAAGCAGGACGTGGATGGGGGGGAGCGAGGCGACAATCTCCGCGACCGTGCTAACCTTCTCCATCGCTGCCTCGACCCACTACTGATCTGCTTACTACCCGCCAGGTGGGTGTGTGGGACTGGCCCGTGCGTCCAAGGGCAGAGCAATGGAGAGTTAGCCCGCGTTCGTTAACACCGGGGGGGGGGGGAGGGGGCAGAAAAAAAAGGGCCGTTCACCTTCAGTGCGTTGCAGCGCCCCAGTCCGCCAAGTATGCTGGCACAGCGCTTACGCTAGAATAGTACAACGTGCGGAGCAAAAATATCCCTAGTGCACAGGAGGAACGAGAAGATATACGCGACTTCAGCGAAAGAGAGAAATCCCCCGCAGGAGCCACACCTGTTTGCGGAGCTGCCAACTTGGCTGTACAAAAAGAACTACTCTCGAAAGTACAATAACAAAGAGCAATAGAGGAGCAGAGGTGGTAAGGAATATATGGACAACAATTAAACACATTCAGTAGGGGTTCACAAAAGACGAACGACACAGCGGAGAAGAACGACTCTAGTCGGACAAAAAAAAGCACAGATATTCTCGCCAGGGCACCAGCCCTGCGACCTGCGCAAAAGAATGCGATCGCTGACATCGGTGCCATCGCTCCTCAGTAATAGATGCAGCTCCTGTACGACGTCAACCCCCGCATGGCAATGAGGATTGCTGCCACCCCCCCCCCCCTCAACAACTTTGGCCGTGGTAATAATATATAATGTTTACAGATCGCTAATCTTCTCAACTGATCAGCAAAATATATCGCAAGTGTCGCATGAAACAAAAATCAACTTGAACACCGACTCACCACGGAGAAATACAGCTTCGTCACCTTCAAAGCAGCTAGCGATTACGCATGACCCACCTTTCGAGATCGGAACTGTTCGGCAGCTGCCTCTTCCTTCCAGCAGTACCCTTGCCGGGTAACGAAGACACCGGCACAGCCGTTTGAACAACACGTGGAACAATGCGCTTCCGTTCACGTGCCTCCCGCTGTTCAACCATCATCCGCTCATCCTCCTCCTCATCACACAACGCCTGCGCAACATCCAGCGGTAAGCCTGCCGACCTCTCTGCAGCCTCACGTTCAGCACTCCGGTCGGCGGCGTCCTGCAGCGAGGCAGCGGCGGCCCTTTTCAGGCCGTCGCGCTCATCCGCCTCCTGTGCCTGAA
>AUXJ01004896.1:0-12029 GCA_000482205.1 Herpetomonas muscarum
GGGGGGGGGATGAAGATGAACGCCTGCACCGTGGACCAGTGTGGGCAGTGAGGTATAGGAGGTAAATCGTCCGAGAGGGATTCATCGCCTTGACACAACAACAGGCTGTGTTCGAGGGGCACACGCCAAGTGAACCCATCCGACCGGGTTCCTCCTCCGTGCGTTATGTCTCCGCCGTAAAGGCAACAGGACGGGGTGGGACGGGTAGTTCCCGCAGCAGTCGCCCTCTTCCCTCCGACGATAAAGCGTGAAACGCCCCCATAGTCGTTAGAGCTCAATATGTGTGTGTGTGTTCCTCTCCTTCCCTCTCCCTCTCTCTACCTGTGGCTGTGGCTGTGTGTGTGTGTGTGTGTGTGTATGTGTGTGTTTGTGTGTTGTGTGTTTGTGAAAGTGGAAGGGACCCGTGTCGGGCGGGCCTCGTGTGTGGCCCCCCGTTGTGTGCCCCCTCACAAGCACACGCACACGCACACACAGCCGTCCAGAAGAACAAAAAAAGAAATCAGTTCAAGAAGAATCATGCGCTGGCAGCTGAGCGCCCGAAGAAAAGGAGCATCGTAACACAGAGGGAAAGAGAGGAGGAGGGGAGGGGATACAATAGAAATAAAAGGCCCAAAGAACAACACGATACTGCGGAAATGCGATAGCAACAGCAATAGAAGAAGAGAAAACAAAAAAAAACAATAATAATAATGAGGATTTTTTTTGGCAGATTGTCGGTGGTGAGGAAGAGATGAAGGCAGCAACGAGGGCATGACACAAGAATAGAAAACGAAGAATAGTCAAGCTGCACATATAGCAGTGGGATTAATGGACACACAAAGCGTATGTGGTGCTACTCAAATAAATAAAAATAGAATTGAATTTCTGTCAATGTTCAACAGTGCCTCCCCCCCCCCTCTCTCTCTCTCTCTCTCTGTGTGCTCGCGTGGGGGTGGGGGTGTGCGTGCGTGCCTCTTAGTGCAAACTAGAAGGACGAGAGGACCCCCTCACGGAGAGAACAGAAACGATAACACTGGTGAGGGGAGACACACGCACACACAGACACAGAGAGAGGGGGACTATGCCTTACCGATAGGAGAAAAAACAGCATCGGCAGTGCACCCGCACCCGCACACACACAGAAGATTGTATCACAGAAGGGGGGGGTTCTGTTTCGCAGATCCAGCGACGCGCTGCTACATCACCTCCATGTTGTCGAGGCACGCGACGCCCGCCATGACGCCGCCGTCCTCCGCGTTCGCGGGTTTTGTCCGCACAACGTAGCCACCACAGCGGTTGAACACGCGGCTGCCCGCCGTGCTGCTCTTGTTCCCGCCTGCATCGCCGTCCGCGTACACGGCCTCGCTTCCGTCGGACAGGATGCACCCGAAGATTCCCAGCTCCGAGCATGTGTTGTTCTTGAAGAACATCCTCTTCCCTTCACGGAAGAGCAGCCCGTCCTTCTTCTCGTAATTGATTTTCTCCATCAGAATGAACTCCTTCCGGATCTTGCTGTGGTAGGGGTGCGTGGCTGGGATGGTGGAGCGGAGCACTTCCTGCATCTCCTCCCCGGCGATGAGGTTGCCGCCGCCCTCGAGCTGCGGCTTCAGCACAAACTTGTCCGGCGAGTCGATCGCGGCCTGGATAAAGTGCTCCGGGCCTCGCCCAGCTTTCACAGCCGCTGCGTCGTACTCGGCGACGTTGAGGGAGTGCTGGCCCATAAAGTGGGTGGAGATCGCCTTGGCGCGCGCCGCGTTGCCCTTGAAGGCGACCGGGACGAGCACCGTGTCCTCGAAGCAGAAGAGCTGCTGCAGCTTCTTGAAGGTCATGAGGTGGTAGGGGAGGGAGGGGCACTTGATCGCGTTGCAGCGCTCGAGGTCCTCGCGGCTGCGCCAGCAGGCCGGGGTGGGGAAGTCCTCCGGTGCGTAGGTGCTGCGGAAATACACCACCGCCGCGACAAAGCGCTTCTCAATCACCGCAAACGGCGGGAAGTTGTACTTGCTCGTCTCCGACGACGGCTTCTCCCCCGCGGCGATGGGGCCGCTGAAGTGCATGTATTCGGTCGTCTCGTGCAGCTGGGCGAGGGTGCGGCGGATGCTCACGATCCCGTGCCGCTCCAGCAGAGTGAAGAGGAGCTTGTACTGGTCCCCCGTGTTGCGCTCCCCCTCCTGAACGACAACAAGCACAATCGGCTGCAGTCTGTGGGTCAGGTGCGTCGACGGCGGGTGGTGCGGTGCGACGGCGCGGCTGCTCTTCCGCGACGATGCCCCGGAGCCGCCCTCGCTGCCACGGCCGCTGCGCTCAAGCTCCGCGATGGCCGCGGCGGCCCTCTGCGGGTCCTGCGACGTCGCCTCCGCCTCCGCCTTCTTGGCGTAATGGGCGGAAAAGGCGGCAAAGGGCACCGACGCCCGCCACGCCGCGACGGCCTCGGCCAGCGCCGCGGGGATGTCGTCGCCGGAGGTGCTGTGCTCAATTTCCGGGGACAACATGCGCCCCGTCACGTCCTTCTTCCTTTCCTCACCCGCGCCCCCCGCCGGGTCGTCGTGCTCCTCCCTCAGCAGCGCCGCCCGATACTGCCGCAGGTACTCGTGGAAGTCGCCGACGAGCGGGGACAGCCCCGCAAAGCTGCAGCTCACCGTGTTGATCTCCACATTCTTCCACTGCTCCGCCGTCTCGACGCTCGTGTCGGCGCCGTCCTTGCCGTCCACGGCGCGCATGTAATCGGTCCGGAAGATCCCCAGCATCGCCGGCTGGAAGACCGGGTGCGGGATTGGGTACTTGGCCGCCTCCGGCAGCGCCGGCGGGGACATGTACACCCGCCCCAGCATCTCCACAAGCTTCCCGGTGAAGGTCGTGTCGCTCGCCGCCGTCTCGCGCAGCGCCTCCTGCAAAAACGCAAAGTTGCGCGCCGTGCGGTCAATCGCCTCGTTCCAGTAGCGCTGCTTGTCGTACAGCTCCGTCAGCACGCTGCGGCGCATCTGGGAGGGGAACAGCGTCAGCGCGGGGTGGACAATTTCGTACATGGGCGCGCGCCGCATCGTGAGGCCAAGCTCCATGCACTTGGCCACCAGCTCCTCCTCGCTGGGCAGCCCGTGCATCACCGCCGAGATATCGACCTGATACACTGGCATGATAAATATTTTTTTTGCGTAATAATAATGATAATAATAATACTAAAAGTAGAAAGATGAAGCGGCTAGCTTTCAATGTATCGTATCGTGCGGCTGTTAAATGTGTAACAGCCCCTAGTCGATAGATACCGATGCGCCGATGCTTTGTAGTGCTCTGTCTTGACGAGATGCTTTTCTCCTTCTCCTTCTCCTTCTCTCTTGGTATTGAGGTGTTGCCGCTGAAGAGCTACGCTTGAATGGATAGTGGATGTGAATAGTGGAAAGAAAAGCAATTGAAAAGAAAAACGCTCTCACGATACGAATTCTTTCTCAAGTTCTTTGTTTCTGTGTTTTTTTGTTCTCTTTTTTGTGTGAGTTCTGTGGAGTAAAGGGGGAAAGGAGGACAGATCGAGGAGGGAGGGGGATGGGATGTACGCATTGACGGAATTCACCTCTTGCAGCAGTGCACATTAGTTCGCATTTACCTACCCGCACAGGCATCCAGCTGACACACAAAGTTTATCAACACCGAATATATGTATATGTGACGTATAAGTACGCGAATAGGCGGATGTGTCAAGGCGCGCCAGGCACCACCGCGGCCCCCACATTTAGTATCAGCAGTTCGGTCAGGGAAGTATGTACTTCTACAGCGGACCCTCAGCCATCCTTTGCGCACACACTCTGTGCCATTCCCGCGTCTTGCTGGGGTTTCCGTCTGGCCTCTCTCTCTTCTTTTTTTTTATTTGTTCTGTTTTGATAAATGGACACGCGTCCCAAAGGAAAACACAAAGTGAAAAAGTGTATATTTGTTTGTGTGTATTTGTGTATAACTGCCCCACACGGCATCGTGTTGGGACAAATCTATGTGCTGGTGAAAAACAAAAGAGCAACGAAGGAAAATGGGGTACCGCAATGAACTTGTGGGGGTGGTGGGGGCGAGGAACAACTGCAAGACAAGCACACAGATACACAGCACCGTGCGGAAATGAGATGAAAGAAAAAAAAAGAGAAGAATATCGCACCCGAGGTTGTGTGTGCACGACTAGAGTGCACATACACACGCACGCACCGCTTAAAACAAACACAACAAACACCCACCCCACCCTACTCACCACCCCCCACAAACTCTCTCTTTCTCTCTTTTTCTTTCTTTCCTCTCGGCCTACGACATTTGGCCGAGCGTGATGCCGTCGTGGACCTCGGCCTTGAACGGGACGTCGAGGCCCATCTCGGGCCACAGGTCGCCAATAATCTGCTGCGTGCTGCCCATCAGCTCCTTCAGGTCCTGCTTCACCTCCTCCGCCACCGACTCGTGGGCATCCACCCACACGCAGTCGTGGACGGTGTTCACGAGAAACGCCCTGTCCCCATAATTCCGTTTCGCGTAGAAGAGGCGGATGATCTTGCCGCAGATAATCTGCACAATCTCCCCCGCGAGGCCCTGCACGGGGTAGTTCTTCAGTCGCGGCACCGACTTGCGGTCCTTGGCAAAGTCGAACTTGCTGCCCGTCGCGACGACAAAATAATACAGGGGCTCCGTCAGCATGATGATGCGGCGCGTGTTCGCGTCCCACATGGCCGTGTCGAGCGTCCGCAGCCGCAGCAGCCGGTCGCTCCCCGCCGCGACGCAGTCGGTGACGAGGCGGTAATACCGGCCCAGGTCCTTGTAGTGCTGCTCCTCCGCCACGATCAGCCGCTCCACCTCGTGCTCGGTCAGCCCCGTCGTCGTCGCGATCGTCGCCACACCCGCGCCATACTGGCGCTGGAAGGAGAAGACCTTGGCCTGCTGCCGCAGCTGGATGTACTGGGGGTCCTTCTCCACCTTGGCCTTCCGCACAATGTCCTCGTAGGGCTCCTTCGTCATGAGCGAGACGCGCAGGCAGTGGAAGTCGACCTGGTCGCGCAGCTCCTGCATCATTTGCGCATCGCGGCTGAGGGCGGCGAGGACGACCACCTCCAGCTGGCTGTAGTCCGCCTCGATCATCCGCCCCTCGGCACCGAAGCGCGACCGCAGCAGCGTCCGCAGGTCCTCCTCCCGCGGGATGTTCTGCAGGTTCGGCGACTGCGACGAGAGGCGGCCGGTGGCCGTGACGCAGTGGCACAGCTCGCCGTGCACGCGGTCCTCGCACTCGGGCAGGACGGCGCGGAAGAGGGCGCCCTCCTCGAAGAGCTGCAGCTTCTTCTCCGTGTAGCGGAGCTGCTGCAGGGCGGTGAAGAAGGTCAGGTCAATTTCCTTGTACGGGGAGAGGAACACAGTTACCCGCTCCATCGCGTCGGCGCCGGAGGAGGCTGCGCGGCCCTTGAGGAAGCGCCGCAGCACGGGGTGCAGGTTCGGCGGCGTCACCATCCACAGCATGCCAGGCGTGGACGCCTGCTCCTGCCCGTGCAGCCCGCGCGGGGCGGCGGAGGGGACGGGGTGAGAGTTGCGCAGCGGGTCCCGGGGCGTGCCGAGCAGCGACGCGCAGTGGGAGACCATCGCCCGCACAACGCCCTCGACGCCGCCGACGCCGATCGTCTCCTTTGTGTGCGTGTCCCAGTTGCCGCGCGCGGAGAAGGCCATCTTCGTCGTCGTCGAGAGCTCGCTAAAGTCGCTCGCGAAGGAGTCGGCGCCCTGCGGGGCGGCGGGGAACACTTTCGCCATGTCGCCAAAGCACACCCGCTCAAAGGGCGGGCGCTCCTCCACCGCTGCCGACGCGGCAGAGGCCCCCGCCTTCCCGGCGCCCTCGTCGTCGTCGCCAAATACGGCCTTTTGAATGGCCGCGACGACCCCCGTATCAACAATCGGCTCCAGACGGTCGTGCGCGCAGCTGGTGATGATGAGCAGGTTCCTCAGGTCCGCAGGGGCAGCAGCGGCAGCGGCGGCGTCGTCCTTCGGGGACGCGCGCCCGCCGCGGCGACCCCTCCGCCGTCCGCCACCACCCCCCGCGCTGTCGGCGGCGGCTCCGTTGGCAGCACCACCCGCTGCTGCAGCTGCCGCGGCCGCAGCCCGCAGCGTCTGCCGCAGCCGCAGCAGCGGGGCGTAGGTGAGGATCGCCGCCTTGAGCTGGCTGACCGTCAGGACGTCCGCCCGGTCAGACACTGGCAGCACCTCGTCGATCGCGACGCGGACGTTGATCTCCGTCTCGCCGGGCTCCGTCGCGCTCGGGACGTAGATGGAGATCTGCTCGAGGAGGCCGCCGAGCTTTGTTTTGACGATGACGACGACGACGGCGGTGCTCTGCACCACCTGGTCCAGCGTCGCGCGCGCGCTGAGCCGGTTCAGGTGTCGCAGCGTCCGCTCGACATCGGAGGCGGTGAAGGAGAGCCCGCTCGCCGACGCGCTTGTCTTGAGGGTGCCGAGGAGGGACTCGGGGTTGCTATACGCCTCTGGCGTCGGCGTGCCGGTGGCGTGGCACATGGCATGCGGGAGCAGCGCCGTGATGGGGTATTTGGTCGGCCGCACGGGGACGAACCGGGAGCCGAGGTGGCGGCACAGCCCGCCGCCGTAGATGATCGTGCTGATGTCCTGCGGGGAGCGGAAGTTGATGCGCTTGCGGACGTCGTCGTCCATGTGTTTGGTGAAGTCGAGGATCTTCTCCTGCAGCACCCGCTCCAGCCGCTCCCGCTCGAGCCGCAGCGTGTTGGCGAAGCGCGACACCTCCCCCTGCGGGGCGAGCTGCAGCCCATTTACCTCCATCTCCGTCGACGCCAGGAGGCCGTCCATGCGGTGCAGAATCGAGTTGAGCTGCCGCGTGTTCACCGCGACGTCCAGCTGCGTCTCGTAGATGAGCTTCAGCTTCGCGAGCGGGTGCATGGCGGTCTTGAGGGGGCCGTCGTGGTACTGCAGCAGCGTCCGCTCCATCGTCGCGAGGTTGAGGTGGTTGAAGCCCTTGAGGAGGTACTGGGCGTACTGCGCGCACCAGATGCGGCCGCCATTGTACAAAAACTGGCGCAGCCGCGGGCTGTCGCGGAGGAAGAGAATCACCCGCTTCACGTCCCACGCGATCAGCACCGCATTCTCCGCGCGCTCCGACGCCACGGGGTGGTCGTGCGGCTGCGTCGGCAGGTCCGCCGGGATCACCGAGTCGGGGTCGACAAACTCGCGCGTGTTGCCCGCCGCGTCCACTCGCGCGGCCGCGTGGAGCATCGGCGGCGGGTTCGGCAGCGTCAGCGAGCTCCACAGCTGCCCCGACACGTCGGTGACGCCGTTGCGGCTGGAGAAGGGGTTGTCGGCGCGGCGCGCCGCCGTCACGCTCGCCGTCGCAATGTGCATAAAGTAGGTCCGGCAGCCGCGCATCTGCTCCCGCAGCCCCCGCTCCTTCTCGAGCCGGTCGGGGTTGTTGTAGATGAGTCGCACGTGCTCCTCGAGGCGGCGGTTGCTTTGCAGCCGCTGGCTGCCCGCGGCGGCACCACCACCACCACCACCGGCCGCGCCACCGCCGCCGGCGTGCTGCGCGGCTCCGTGGCGGTGGTGGTGGTGGTGGTGCGCGCTGGGGCCACCGCCCCGCGTGCCGCCCGCAGCCGCCATGAGCCGGTTGCTGGGAGAAAAGACGCTCTCGAGGAAGGCCGGCACAATCTCGCTCTGCACGGCGCGGCGCTCGAGGCGATAGAAGGCACTGGGCGGGTGCGGCTCGCGCAGCGCCCCCGTCTCCATCTTCAGCAGACTCAGCCAGGTCATGCGGGAAAACGTGTCGACGGCGAGCGCGAGGTTCACCGTCAGCGTGTTCCGCTGCGACGGCGGCAGCGCGAGCTGCGACTCGATGTCCTGCAGCAGCACCGACAGCGCGACGCGGCCCTTGCGCGAGACGGGGAACTGCGCAAAGGACTGCGCGGCGGTGCCGGAGCCGATGATGTACACGACGTGGCGCTCCGACAGCGACAGCGGCTCGACAAACTGCCCGGTGAGGAGGTCTTGCATTGGCGGCACCGCGCTCACCCCAGCCGACGCCCGCGGCGGCGCGGAGACGAAGATGAGGCTCCAGCTGTCTGGTCGCACGCTGGTGGCGGCCCGCCGCCCGGGTGCGCCGCCGCCACCGACGCCGCCCTGCGCTAGAAGCGCCTCCGCGGCGGCGGTGAGCTGCGCGTGCAGCAGCTCCTTATTGAGGATCGCGTTGTTGTTCGGGTGGAAGTTGAACGCCGCCTGGAGAAAGGGCTGCGGGGCGCACGAGAGCGGCGCCGTGATGAAGTTCTTCCACTCCTCCGCGTAGGCGTTGAGCACCGCGACCGTCAGCAGCTGCGGGTTCACCGCCACGTCGCGGCGCTTCTTTGAGATGACCTCCCGCAGCCGCGAGTAGGAAAAAAAGATGTGGTCGGCGTCCTCGAAGCGGCGGGGGTGGTAGCTGCCAGAGGGCGGCAGCGGCCGCGGCTGCTTTGTCGTCGTGATCGCGTTCATCAGCAGCGTCGCGTTCGGGTGCTGCAGCGTCGGCAGAAACAGCGCGATGAAGGACGCGCGGAACTGCGTCGCCCACTCGCTGTAGAGAGACGCGACGTCGTCGAGCTTGCACACGAGCCGCGAGCCGCTCGCGATGTCCTCGAAAGTGATCGTGAAGTTCATCGTCGTCCGCTCCAGCGGCATGTACACGGCGATCGCGCGGAAGGCCTTGCCGTGGTGCCGCGTCAGCGTCGCCAGTCGCAGGTTCAGCGGGCTCTCAAAGCCGAGGAGAGGGGAGCTGGCGGCGATGCCGCCCCCCTTTTCTCCACTGTCGGCCGTCGCGGCACCCTCCGCCCCGGCGCTGGCGTCTACCGCCGCGTCCTCCACTGCGGCCTCCGCGGCGACGGCGGCGTCGCCGGCCACGTCGTCCGCCTCCTCCCCGGCCGCGGGGGCGCTGCCCTCTCCGTCCAGCCCCTCCCCCTCATCCTCCTCCTCGACGGCGAAGCGGGCGGTTTCGCTCACCTCCGCCGCCATCTCCACCTCGTCGGCCTCGTTCAGGTATTGCAGGCCGCCGGCAGGCGCCGCCGGCTGTTCGTCATACGCCGAGGCCCGCGCGGTGGGCGGTGGTCGCCGCTGCCCTCGCAGCCCGCCGCCCCCCTCCTGCGCGGCCGCGTCACTGCCAGCGTGCGCGGCTGTGCTGCCGGCCTCCACATCCTCCCCGTCTCCCTCTCCTCCCTCTCCTTGGGCCCTCAGCCGCTCCTGCTCCCGCTGCCACAGCTGAAACTGACGGAACTGCTGCATCTGCTTCTGCAGTTGCTTTTGCCGGCGCGCGTTCGCGGGCGTCGCGGGCGTCGCGGGTGCTGCTGCGGTGGTGGTGGTGGTGGCCGCCGCTGTTGCTGCCGTCAACGGCTCAGCGGCAGCAGCCGTCGCGGCCGCCGCGGCCGCCGCAGCGGCGATGGATGCGGCGGAGGTGCGCTTCCGCCGACGCGCCGGCGCTTTGGCCCCTGTCGTCGCCGCCCGCTTCGGCGCGAAGGCGGACGGCGTCAGCGTCGTGAAGGGCCGGTGCGGCTGCAGCGATGGGGTTGCAGCGGCTGCGGTGGGACTGGCGAGGCACAGCCGCAGCCGCTGCGCGCGCCCCAGCCAGCGCCCGCTCTGCAGCGTCGCCAGGCGGGGGCGGAACATATCTATAGTCGACGGAAATATATATTCCTTTATTTTTTTTATTTGCTGCGCCTTTTTTCTTTCTTTTCTTTTCTTCTTTTTTCCGTATATTTATGGTTTGGGGTGTGGATGTATCTCTGTCTATGTATATATATATATATATATATATATGTATGATGTATGTGTGACGTTATTGTTGGCTGATAGGCAGCGGAATGGGAAACTGAAGAAGAAAAAAAAGAGAGGGCAAAGCCGCACCAACGGGGAGAGAAATTGTTTTGAAAAAAAAATACAAGAAAGGAGAAAGGGGAAAAAACAATAATACTCGAGAAGGTGCTGCTGGTGGTCTCAATGAGCGTCCGTGTGCTGGAGGCACAGCTACTACCCCCTCTTGCTTTCTTTCTATGCGGGGGGGATATATATATATATATTATTTATGTATTATATATTTATATATATTTATTATATTTCTGCCTCTGCCGGTGTGGTTCCGTAAAAGGGGCGCAACAGAAGAAAAGGTGAAACAGGTGAGGAAAGGGACGCAGTATGCGGAATATATGTGTAGAATGCAGCTGCCGACAGATGAGCTTTTATTCCTCAAAGTTGGCCGATCCCCCCTCTGCCTGTGGAGGATGCGCGCCACATCTTATTCATGATCGAGGAAAAAAAACTTACTTCCTTCCTCTTCTCTCTCTTTTCTCACAAGACGCTAAAAGAGGGAACGAGATGGGGCAGAGAGCACACACACACACACACACACGTGCACGCACAAATATCAGGCACATACACTCACAGGCACAGCGCCTATGGGGGATGCGTGGCGGTGGTGCGGCCGCGCCATGTCGGCTGGGCGATGGCTAGATCCACCACAAGCCACCCCCCCCCTCCCTTCTCTCTCTCGTGGATGTTCGTACGTGTATGCGTGTGTGCGTGCGTATGCGTGTTCATCAGAGCCCCATCTTGATTCATCGTAAAAGTTCAAGAGGAGCTCCTTCGCTTTTCCATCTCTTTTGTTTAGTTTCTGTCGTTCCCATCGGCATGGATTACTTTTCTCTTTCTTGTTGTTGTTCTTGTTTGTGGGTTAGATTTCTTTTTTTTGTTTGCTGACGTAGTTATAAAAGGGGAGGGGAGAGGGGTCATATTATCGTGGGAAAGGGAGAGATAGTGAGGGAGAGGGCGTGGTGGTGGTGGTGGTGGTGGTGGTGATGCACAGCCGGAGACACACACACACACACACACACACACCACGCGCGAACAACAACAACGACAACCAAACAAAAAAAAACAGCGACGAACAAAAAAAACGTTGAAAGGGAGAAAAACTGTAGACTAATTTTGCTGTGAAGGAAAGAGACAGCGAGAGGGAGAGAGAAAAAAAGAGGGGACAAGCGACAACTTATCCAACAGCAGCAGCAGTCTCATGAGATGAAACACAAACGGGTCATATATGGAAGGCACAACCAAGCTCAACAGCAAAAGAAGAAAAAAAACAACAACAACAACAACAACAAGAGCAGCACCAGCAACAGGCAAGTAGAAGGAGGAAAAATAAAAGGAAAAAGCGACAATGCAACAGCGTAAAGAATTAGAACGAAGATGAAGGTGGCAATCTAGTTTTCTTGCCTGCGCGCACGTGCGTTTCATCGTTTTCCTCACGCCCGCTGAGGGGTAGGGTGGGAAGAGACCCCTCTCCTCCTGTTGGCTCCTTCAATTGTGTCTCCAACGGCGCACCCCTTCCTGCGTGTTGAAGATGAAGGACGCACGCACAATCGCAGAGGGAGAAAAAAAAAAGGGGGGGGGGGGGAGGAAATGGAAAAGAAGGGTCACGGGTACTGACGTTTAACGCGCGATAGAACGTAGAACAGGCAGAGGAGAGGACGCAGCTGCGGGGTGAAATAATATCAATAAATAAATAAAAAAAAAATATATATATATATATTTATATATTTGAGGGGGGCAAAGTTGGCGCCTCATTCTTCCGCTGTTTCTCTCTGTCGTTTCTGCGCCCATCCACGGGAGGAGGGGGGGGGGGGGGGGGGACGAGAAGGACCCCGACACAGCACCCAAAATGGCATCCGGAAGCTCACCGACACCACAGAAAATAAAACACGAAAAACGAAGAAAGAAGTTTTAAAAGGAAAGAAAACCAACAATAGCAAAATGACAAAGAACAACAACAACAACAACAGAACACAGCGATACACCCCCGGAAGGGAGGAGAAAACGCCTCCAAACCCGTCGCCTGCACGCCACGCTGCCATACGCATGCACACATCCATCCACACAGAGGAGAGAGATATGAAGAGACACACAATATACCGAGACGCTCAGCACACTCCGTCAAAAGGTGAGGCCGACACTGCCGCTTCTTAGGAATGTGCGCTCGTGTGTGATTATTGCTTTCCTTCAAAGTGCGTGCGTGCGTG
>AUXJ01004920.1:0-16969 GCA_000482205.1 Herpetomonas muscarum
GTCACGGCGTCGACACTCCCTCCCCCTCCCACACACACACACATATATATATATATATAGACAGGGTATTGTAGCACACGAAAGAGGATACCTGGCAAGCGATTTGTTTTATCTAAAAATATCTTACGTATTTTTTACCTTCCGTGAAATTGAGAAAGGCTGACGTGGTATGATTTAAACTATTCCATACAACACGACACCATATTCCCTTCTCCCCCCCCCCCCGTTCCGTTTGTTATCAGAAAAGTGGAAAATCGATCATGGGCGCATGAGTGGGTCCATACAAGCACGTCCTTTACTGTGCAATGACAGTAGAGCGAAACCGTCCATACACCGCTGCTGCCTGTTTGGCTGTATTTTTCTATACCGTCCGGTCTTCCTATTCTCTGTCCTTCAGTGTCTCTCACATTTCTCCTCTTCTTCTCTCTTTCTCACCTGCCGTTACGCAGGCAGTGTTGACTAACTGGTCGGGCAACACCTTTTAAAGATAATATTGTGGCATCTGCTCTCTAAGAGCCGGATAAACGACAGAAAAGGATGAGCATTGTTTCCTGGGGAATCCTATGGGGACATTGATACTTCCTTGACGTCAAGGCAGTGTGTGGCCGTTTCATTCCAATTATGTTTCCATAAAGGAAGTGAAACAAGAAAAACAGACCTGTTGCCACTGCACTGGAGCGTGTTGGGGGATTATTGGGCGGAATCACACACTGGGTCCCCTGGAGGCGCAAGAACCTCCACATGTGTCTTTATCGCTCTCCTTTGACGTACATGCGTAGACCTGTGTCGTATCTCCATGAAGATTAGAACATGCCTGTCTCGTCCTTCTGCTTTTCAATCCTTTCCTTGGTCTTGTATTTCCAACGACTTCTACGGCCGACTGGTGTAGCAGGAAACGTGAGCCTGACGTGTATACATTCCGGTAAGAACGATAATTTTAAGAAGAAAGCAACGGACGAGGTATCAGGAAAAAGCCTATCTATCCTCCTCTTCTGCTCTTCTTGGTTTTGTCTCTCTTTAAGGAAAAGAGCACGTGGTCAGATACACAAATATCACACACACAAAAAAGGAACACCTGTCTTTTTTCTCTTAGCTATAGCGTATTTTTCTTTTTATCCATTTGAAGCCAAAATAGTACTCACACACTCTACCGTCAACCCCTCCCCCCCTCCACGTATTGTTGAATAACTTTTTTATTCACTGGATTGTGGTCTCTAGTTAGTATTTCTTAGCAACAATTTATTAGCATACCCCCTCGTCTTCCGTTTATCAACCACCAAAGAAAAGAGTTCGTGGACGGAGAAGCTGAACGTATTTGTGGTCTGCAGATAGAAGGAAACGAAGAGGAAACAAACACACAAACAAACAAAAAACCCCGAAAGAGTGTAGTTGTCCACCGTTCCTCTGGTTCTGTGGTCACTTCTGTGTACGTGAAAGAGGCCTACCGCTACAGGAAGAAAAGGTAGCTCACGAGTCTGAAGGATAAGGAATCCCAAACACACACACACCGACACAGTGTACATAGCAGAAGAAGAGTTCAGATTCAAAAATGCTTCGTCGCGCTCTCGTGTCGTCCCCTGTGGCAGTGGCTGCCGCTGCCGCCCCTTGCCGTGGCATCGCTACCGAGCATGGTCGCGGTGCTGTGACGCCCTCCGGTGGTGGTGCCGCGCAGCCGCCGAGCATCTCCCACAACGAGCCGATTCTGCCGATGGACTTCAACCCCCATATTGAGTGGTTCGAGTACCCAAAGGAGATTTTTGACCCCAAGTACCCCTACACCCGCGAGGAGTCTATCCGCATGACGGAGGAGGTGTGGGAGAGCACGATGGACGAGATGGCGAGCAAGTACGGCATGAAGCTCAACATGTCGACCAAGCCGACCTTCTGGCTGGCCTGGGGCCTCACCTTCTTCTACGCGTGGTACACACTGTGGGGCTGCTACCGCGGTATGGGCACGGAGCCGGGCTGGTCGCAGTTCAAGTCCATTGTGCTGCTGCAGCCGAACGCGCCGACGATCGAGGAGGACGACATCTATCTCGACCAGTGGAGCAGGCCGGAGATGCGCGAGAAGTTCAGCCGCTACGACCGCTTCTGGAACTGGAAGCCGCTGGTCAAGCGCGACGGGGCGTCGACGACGTGGGCGATCCCGATGCAGTACCAGGACGAGTCCGAGTGGAAGCACATGACAAGCGCAAACTAAGTGATATTCTCGGGTCCCTTTTTCCTCCTCTCCCGACCACAGAATCGCCTCACTACCTTCCCGCGCCAGTACTGTTCCCCCTTTCCTACCTACTTCTTTACTCTCGTTTTGTAGATTGCTTTTTAAGACCAACTCAAGCACACAGCCCCTTTTCACTTTGTTGTTCTTGGTCGTTCTCTCCGCTTCTTGTGTATGTGTGCTTTGATCTTCTTCTATCATACGGGCACGGTCAATTCTTTCCTACACGCACACATACGCACACACAGTCATTTACTACAAGCCCCCCCCCCCCCCGCCCTCATCTCCGCCGTTTACTCGTCTTAGCGCACCTATGCGTACTTTACTTTTGCTACCAGGAATCACACGTACAATGAACTCAATAACAGAACGAAAGAAAATGAAAGGTATCTGTGACAGGAGGGAATATGGGAACAGTGTTCTGCCTCCCTTCCACTCAGAGGGACGTTATGCTATGGTAAGAAGTGCTGGATATGAAGCCGTCGTAAAGTTCTGTGCACACTGTCCATGTAACACAAGCAGCAGCAGCACCTGGTAAGCTGGGACGCTTTATTAGCCGTCAAACAGCAGCTTTACTATTTCTTGTTCAATGATGGCTGAACAGAGGACACGCGCTACACGGATATGTGTGTGGTGGTCTTCCTCGCTGAAAGAATATGATGCGTGTTCCCCTCCACTGGCATGACATGGCAATCCGTGCACCTCCTTTTATCGACTCTACTATATTCCGCTCTCTCTCTCCACCTTATCCTTCGCTTGCTGCTTCCTTCGTCATGTGTTCTTCTCTTGTTTTACTCACGAAAAAAAATATATGGAAGTACTTGTCAACAGAACCGCGCAACGTATTGCCGGGCGTTCTTTTTCTTTCTTTTTTTTCCTTTCTTTCTCTTTGAAACCTTTTCTTTTCCATTCTTTTGCTTTCACGTACTTCTTTTTTTGGAAGTGGTGCAATCCCCCCCCCCCCTTATTATATAAATAATTTTGTACTTTATATATTTTCTTTTACTAGATTTGACATCTGTGTTGCTTTCCTTCTTGTATTTCGGTCTACATCTTTCTTCTTTCCCTACTCCCGATCATCTTTTTCTCTTTCTCTCTACTGTCCCTGTTGTGTTCGGTTTCATCTGCTGCTATTTGAAAGGTGTGTGTTCGCTACACGTGTATCTTTGCCGAGAAAATTACCCCGCAGCCTCGGTGTTTCCTTTATCCCTCTTCTGTATATTGTTTTCCTTTACGTGTTTGTCTGTGTGTTGGTTCTAGTTTCCTTCTCAGATCATTCTCAGAAACCATCTGGTGTAGCTTTATATCCCCAATACGCCATATCTCCACTTTTTTTTAGTACACATACACCAATATATATATATATATATATATATACACTTGTAAGCATTTACATTTTGGGAGGCACAGGAGAAGGTATATCTGTGATATACATTCATAAGGCTCAAAACATATATATTAAAGACGTACTTCAACTCATTTTCGACAAGACAACCCACAGTAACAAGAGAGCGACGGAAAGCACCTTTTCACACTCCTAAGACCCGCCGTAGCAAGGGTTATCACTACTCCTCCCCTCCCCCACTTTTTCGCTAGTTCTTCAGGCACCCGCACATGCCCTCCGATAGTCTTCAAGCACTTCCTTCCACAAGCGGCGAGAGCCAGCGGGGATCCCCCGATGACGCGATCGCGTTACCGCCCGTACAGCGGACAGCCTCCCCCCAACTCAGTAGCATCCCGCTCGCCCCCCGGCGAAGCAGCAAGTCCGAGCACGTCCACTCTCCCCTCAGTGGGGCCCTCTCGAACCACTCGTTTTCCTCCGCAACAGCGCCGCGCCTGGGCGGGCTAGCTCGAGTTCCCACCGGTGGTGGGGGCGGTAATAGCGCCACCACCGGTCCTCTTTCGGGCATGCTAGCGCCGCCCTCCAACAGCAGCCACGCCTCCTTGCAGGAGCAGCTGGGCAAGCTGGCCGCGGCGACACCGATGACAACGTCCCTCTGCGTGTCGGGCGAGCGGGTCTCCACAGCCGGCTCCTCGCGGCCGCAGTCCTCCCGCAGCAGGTTAGGCAGCGCTAGCATCCGCGCGTCGTCGCGGCCAACGTCACGGGTCGGGCGCCCGACCTCCTCAGCCGCGAGCAGCCGCAGCAAAAGCACGCGGTTGACGGCAGCGGTGGTGAAGCCGAAGCCACCTAACAAGAGTAGCGTCAAGGGCGGCATGTCGAAGCACTCGCACATGTCCGATGCATCCTCTCGCCCGTCGTCTGGGCGGCAAAAGCAGCAGTCCATTTCACGGGGCAGCTCAAAAGGCACGCTCAGCCGCGAGTCGGCGCCATCGCCGCGTCGGCAGGGCCGGCGACAAGGCGCCCGTCGAGGGGCACCCGCAAACAAGGACAGCAAGCCGCAGTGTATAGTCGAGCACACCTTTGACGGTGTCACGACGGTCCTCTTTGACGACGGCCACACGGAGGTGCGATCGGTGCAGGGTAATTCCTCGACAGAGTCTGTAGTAGTTCGCGCCGACAGCGAGCACGTCTCCGACGCCGGGGCGACTGACGCGGTGCGGGCCTCGCCGCCCCTCACGCCGGCGCAGTCGCCGATGCTGTCGCTCGGCGGAGCGGGGTTGCCGACCTCTCCGGTAGCGTATCAGCCGGAAAAGGTAGCGAAGGCGATGACATCGCTAGTCAAGGGCTTCAAGCCCACCCACACGCCGATGCCCTTCGTGAAGGCCGACACGCACCCATCCCCGCTAGAGCCCAGCGAGCCGCTGGAACCACCCACATCGAACACTCCCCCACCCGCAGATCCGGCCACCGCTCCCCCAAGCGAGGACGGTAGCACTGCCGCCCCCACCGTCGTCGCCGAGCCGCAACATCCGCTGCAGCCACTATTCGCCCCGACAGCGAGTCGCCGGCGGGAAAAGGTGGTCAACATCAACGTTGGCCGCAACGAGGAGGTTCGGCCGCCCGGCAACTATGGCGCGCAGCTGATGCTAAACTCGCTGAACCGCCGGGCAGCCATCTCGCCGTCGCTGCTGTCCGTGACGCCAGCGGCGAACACGAGCGTGGGCACGACCCCAGCTCCTGCTCGCGAGGGCGCCATGAGCCCGCAGCAGCCGTCCACTTCGGCCGACGGCGAGAGCGAGGCGCCGTCAGTGTTTCTCACGGCTGCTGAAACGAACGGCGCGGAGATTGCCAACGACGAGAGCTTCGCGTCTTCCTCCGCGCCGCTGGACGGCGACGGCATCGGGACCAGAGACATTGACCCTGTTGAGCTGTGGTCGGAGTTGGAGGCTGCACGGGCCGCGGAGTTGGTCAACGCGAAGCGCGTGCTCAAGCCTGGCGCGCCGTCCCTGCTTTCATGCGAGCTCCCCCCGTGGGAGGTGGATAGTGACGGGAACCAAACAGGCCGCCTGCTAATTTTGCAGCCGGACATGATGCCATGCGGCTACACCACCTACGACCTGTTCCTGCGGCTGCTGGAGCGCGAGACAGACAGCGTGCGGGAGCGGCTCACGGGCCTTGACGTAATTCGTTTCATGCGCGGCACCCGCCAGGCCAGTCGCTTCGTTGTACTCTTCTTCTGGCACGTGGTGGCGCGCTGCCGGCGGGTGTGGTTGGAGCGCTTGCTGATTGGCCGCTATGAGAAGATGCTCGTCGCCTACCAAGAGCTGTTCCCCCGCGGCGGCAAGCAGGAGACCCTCCCCCCGCTGGACGCCGTCGTGCGGCTGACAGTCGAGCTGCAGCACTGCCGCACGCTCTACACGGAGCTCATTGGCCGGCACGAGGCGGGGCACGAACGCGAGGAGGGCAGCGGGCACCTCCCCATGCCCATCAGCGGCGAGGGCGCCGGCCACTTCCCCGGCCTGAGCGCCGGTGAGGGCTACTGCGTCAGCGCCGCGTCGTTCCTGGGCGGGGCCTCCGCCGTGACAGCGGTACCGGGCGCCGGGCGCAAAATGCCGCTAGTCTTCGTCAAGCACTTTGTGCGGGAGTGCGAGAGCGGCCCCACTCCCTACACCATGATGCAGAAGTATCTCGGCACTGTGATCAATACAGGCGGCGGTACCCTGCCGTCCGAGGTGGAGGTGAAGGCCCTCTCCCGCGCGTGCGCGCTCTTCTGCTCCACCAGCGAAGAGTTCACGGAGCTGGGCCGGTACGAAGAGGCCACCTACGCGGAGCTGGCCAAGCTGTTTGGTGACGTTTTTCTCCAGCTTGGCCAGCACCAGAAACAGCAGCAGCAGCAGCAGCAGAGTTCGAGCAACGCCGGCACAGCAGTCACAAAGACCAGGACGTCGGCAGCGTCGTCCGTTGCCGCTGGGTGGATGAAGAGCGAAGCGAGCGGGCGCCGGACGTCCACCTTTTCCGTGGCCTCCGCCGCGGGTGCCACATCTGAGGTCTCCACACAGTCGCAGCAGGCTGCCAACTACTCCATGGCCCTCGCCTCCGCCTCGAAGGGCGGCGGAAAGGACATTATCATTGAGAGCTTTGCGACCATCACCATTCGCCTCGTGCACTACACGCTGTTGTACTGCTTCCCGAATGATGCCCACGCCGGCTTCTTCACCTCCACCTTCCGCGCGGACCTCCTCCGCCTGTTGCACTACTGGTTCAGCGGCATCGCGATCACGCACGTGCCGGTGCGGGACTGGCCGGTGCCGATCCCCGAGGACTTTGAGCACGAGGCGAAAACGAAGAATGAGCGTCGGTTTTCTTCCTGCAGCGCGGTGTCGGCGCTGAATGGCCACGGCAGCGCTGGTCGTCTCTCGTCCGTCCTTGCGAAGCGGAGAAGTAAGATGAACCGCAGCAGCGACGCGCGCAGCAAGAGGCGCAGCACAGGCCGCAAGTCCAGCCCCGGCACCGCCACAAACTCCCCACACTCCTCCGGACTGCACTGCGCAGAGGGGCCCAGGCACAGCCACAGAAGAAGCAAGCGGGCCAAGGTGCGACTGCTTGACCGTCAGCGGCTCAGCCATCCGCTGGACAACAGGAAACGCGACAGCAGCGCCAGCAGCAGCAGTAGCAGCTGTAGCAACAGTAGCGGTGGTAGCAGTTGCAGCAGGAGCAGTGGCAGAAGGAGCAAGTCTGGTAGCAGTACCAGCCAGTCGGTCAGCCCTGGCGGTTCTCCCACTTCATTTGTGTCGGCGATGGCAATGCCGCGCATGTCCCTGCAGCCCGACAAGGATCCCTTTGAGGGGCCAATGAAGCCCCTCGAGAAGCGCGCGTCGTCCTTCCGCCGCACCCGGCGGGCCTCCACTGTCATTGACGTGGGCGCCCTCCGCGAGGAGCAGGAGTACATGCTGTACCTCTCCGGCTTGGGCAACGACCGCGCCGACCCCTCCCGCCGCCAGCGCCGCAACACGGCGAGGGGGGAAGATCTTCTGCAGCTGTCTGGGTTCATCGTCGCCGCGGATAAGGACCCGGCGGGCACCTCTCAACGGGACAATGTCGGTCACTCCGTCTCAATTCGCTCCCCACCGAACAGCGGGGAGGGCTCGGACGGGCAGTCGCAGCCCCAGCGTCGGCAGCCGCAGCAGCAGCAGCAACAACAGCAGCAACAGCAACAGCAGCAGCGCGGCTGGGGGCGTATCCGTAATAGCGTGCTAGGGACAGGGGAGGGGGCTGCTGGGCCCGTTGGGAATGTGCGGAAGGTCTCGTCGATGGCCCCGCCGCGCGCACGCGGCCCCGTGACTGCCGACGGTGACGCAGACGACGCGTTCGATGACATTGACGTCACCGTCGCGAACGGCGAGTTCCGCCTTGTCTCTGAATTCGAGCGCTACGTGAGGCACGCCGGGACGCTCTTTACGGAGCTGAAGCGGCGGACAAACCGTCAGCACAACAACCAGCTGCGGCGCCTCGAGAAGCGGGGCGCCATCGCGGCGGCCAACCGGCAATACCAGCAAATGCGGCAGGGCAAGTCGCGCTGGGGCGGTGGGAAGCGAGCGCTGGTGCGGGTGGATCGCGCGAGTGGGTCGTATTCCCCGCGGCGCCGGCGATCGACGAGTGAGGAGATTACAGGCGTCGACTCTGGGGGCAGTCACGACCCCCCGCTGTCTCGCAAGGGGAGCCAAGTCAGCCTTCTCCGCACCGGGTCCTTCCGGCGCTGGAGGCGCCCCTCCGAGTGCTCCGCCTCTCCGTCCTTCGCCAGCTTTGGGGGAGACGACAAAAACAGCGGCAATAATAACAACAACAACATCAGCAGAAGCGTGCTCCACACAACGCGCCGCCGCAGAGACACTGTCGAATCGGCGTCGCGGCTATTTGAAAATGATGTTTCCGTGAAAACGGCGCCGTTCATGCGGGGCCAGCGCGGGTCCTCCAGCGAGCCGCCGACCACGCCGCCCTTCTGCTCGCTCAGCAACTCCATGACGGGCTCTGGGAGCCCAAAGACGCTGCGGCGACAGTCGCCTGAGTCGCAGGGCCCCTCCCCGACGGTACACAGTGTCCGCAGCATCCCTGTAGTCGAGGACACCGGCCGCAGTCGCTTCAACCCCTTTTCACAGAACATCGTTCCACACGTCGAGGACTCGCTGTCGGACATGCGCAGCTACCCACTAAACCTCAGCGATGGACAGCAGCGGCGGAACAGGGACGACCCGCTCCAACCGTCACCGACAACCACCTCTCCGCGGAGAGCGGCCGCTGCCCCTGCTGCTGCTGCTGCTGGTGCGTCAACGTCACAGCTGCCGATGCCATCACAGACGTTCCGCACACTCGCCGCCAGCACCAACGATGAACCGACAATTGTGTTTGGTGGCAGCTCCGCAAAGTCCCCCGTTGTCAAGTCTCCTGGGGTGGCTGGGGCACAGGTCCACAGCAGCTCCCCTGCGCCATCACAGGAGGCGCCGGTGCTGACGGCGTCGTCGCTGCTCGCCAGCGCCTCCTCCATGCAACGCGGCCAGCAGAAGAGTAACAGCGAGGTGGCTAGCGCTACTATCGACGAGGACTCTGGTGCACTGCGTTCGGATCGCCACTTTCCCAATCTCATTGGTGTGCCGACTAAGCTGCGGCCCGCCGTCTCGCCGTCGAAGGCCTCCGCCGCGCCAGAGGGGAGCGGCACATGCTTTTCAGTCTCCACCACCTCAGTCGCGACGCGGGGGACGCCTCAGAACCAGAACCGAATCAACAGCAACAGCAACAGCAACAGTAACAGCAACGGTAACGGCAACAATAACAACAGCACCACCCCAAGCGAGGCTGGCAACCGCGACGACGAATCGAAAAGGAAGACAGGGGCCCACGTTGCACGCAACCGAGCGCTGATGCTGGAGCACGCGCGGCAGCAGATTATGCTTCCCATCCTTAAGCCGGGGACGGCCACAACACCCTCCGTATCGGGTGACCCTGAGGTGGACGCGGAGAAGGCGGAGGCGCTGAAGGTCATCAGCAAGCTGGCGGGCGACGGTGACAAGGCTGGCGGCCAGGACCGGCACCCGACTGGGCACCTGCCGGACTTGTCCCTCGTTGATTTTGCGTCCTCACTGAAGACGACGCGTGGGAACGAGACAGCGGCCCGGGAGCTGCACACGCGCAGCACCGCAGACGACGACGATGACGAGAAGACTCCTGGTCTAAAAATGACATCGACTCTGGGGTTTGGTGCCAGCGACCCCTCGAAGCGGCGTGGCAGTGGTGACGCCCTCAAAGCTGACGCAGCCTCGCAGGAATCGCTGCTGTCGAGCTTTCCCATTGCTTCCACCACAGACACCACGAGGCAGTATATCCTCCACGCGACGTCGGTGCGCCTGCCGCAGGTCCCCGTGCCGGTTATCCACGAAACGGCGCAGCTGGCAATGGATCTCGTCAAGGCGCAGCAGCAGGCGGACCAGCGCGCGGCTGCGCTGCAGGAGAAGCGGACGCTACGGAAGCGTCTCGCCACCCGCCATTCGGCGGCGGTGTCGAACGCGTCGTCGCCGCGCGGCTCGCACGGGCGCTTTCAGGGCACCATCTCGCGCAGCACGTCGGCGGTGTCCAGGTCTTTCCACACCGCCCACGGCCCTCCCGGCGCGAGCATGATGTCCAGGACTGTGTCCCGCTCCGGGGCGAGGTCGCCGCCTAGCACGCACAGGGCCCGCAACAAGCTCTCAGCAACAGCCACCATGACGCGTGCCCCACCCTCGGCGGCCTCGACGGCGGCTCCAGCTGCAGCTGCGAGAGCCTCCCACTCCCCAGAGAAGCCCAGTCAGCAAAAGGAGCAGCCGCAGCAGCAGGAGTCGCAGACGACGCGTTTGCGTAGCAAGGCCGACAGGAACACGCTGTCGCGGGGGCTGCGGCGGGTGAAGCTACCGAGCTCCTCGCCGTTCATGGCGCAGTACGCGTCGGCGACGCTGCACGTGAAGATGCCTCACAACGACACCACCATCTCAGTCCCCGAACGGTTGCCCCCGGTGGTGCCAGCGTTGACGGGGACGTTGGGTTCCAGTAGTGGTGGTGGTGGTGGTAGTAGCTGCCTGCCTGCGATAGGGGCGGCAGAGTCCCGTATGGACGAGCTGCCGCTGCCTATGCGGCCAGCGACGGGTTTAATGCTGGACGGGACGGTGAGTATCCTCGCGCTCGGATCGTCAGGGACAACGACGCCATCGGCGGCGGCGCCACCGTCTGCCGTTGTGGCTGCACAGCAGTCCAACAGCGGGGAGGGTGGCAGGAGCCGCTCCCCTACCACGCCGACGCTGCCCGCCGTCGCAGAGGCCCGTCTCTTTGCGCCCGGTCACTCCACAAAGGGCCTCGGACGGGGTACGGAGCTCTCCACCCGCGTCACGGTGCTACCGCGCGAGCTGGGCATGCGCCGTCCGCTGCTGTTCAAGCCGCTGAAGCGCGAGGCCCTCGCCCGGGAGCAGACGATGCAGCGGGAGATGAAGCGGGTGACGCAGGCAAACGATCTGTCCAAGGTCCACTACACCCGCGATCACCTCAACAACGTCAACAAAATCGCACACGCCAGCACCCACGCCGCGGAGGAGAAGTTCAAGCGCATGGCCAAGAGGCAGATCGATCTTACCAGCATCGGCCCCAGCTAGACCAGCCCTGTCGCCTGCAAAGTGTTTATCACGACGGACCGGGAAGAAGAAGAGGGTGATTCCGAATAACAACAAAAGATCCAACGGAGGGAGGTGCATTATACGATCATGCTCCTTTGTTCTGTGGATGTGACTTGTCTACGGTACTTGGTCGCCGTCTTATTCACCCCCCCCCCCTCCAAAAAAAAACAACAACGAAACATTAGTCCGCTTCCTTTTTTTTCCTTCTCCTCGAACCTCCGTGTGTTATTTATTTTAGACGTGATCTTTCTGTTCTTCTCAGTTTTTTTTTATCCACCTATTTATCTTTATTATTGCAGTTTGATGTAAAATTCGACAGTTCTTCCCTGTCCAAGAAAGCTTTTCATGGCACCTTCTACTTGTGTTTTTCCTTTTCACTTGCCTCCCTCCGCACTCACTTCCCCTCTCTTTCTTTTTTTTCTTCCCTTCTCTACGTTTCAAGTACATGGTCTTTTTAAAAGCACAGACACACACACAAAGCAGCAAAGGTGCTAAAAGCAGATGGGCACGGCGCGCAATATCTGGCATAATTGCTCCTTAACTGCCACTGCACTCACCATTCATCTTATTACGCTGCGCAACGTTCGATCTTCTTTATTATCATCTCTCCCGCCCCCCCCCCCTCCCCCACTATCTTTGTTCGCTCTCCTCCAATGATTCTTGTCATTTCCATTATTTTCCACACAGACACACACGCCGACATTCACCATGTGCGAAAATAAATTATGTACAAAAGGTAAAGGTTTCTTCAAAGCGTCGAGTACCAAATGACGCCTGCATTATTGCCGACGGCGAGAGAAATTAAACACTCAGCAAGACTGGCCGATGTATGACGGGTGGTCAGTGATATCTACTGCGTGCATGTTCACTTTTTGCTGAATGTGATTTGGATAAAGTAAAACATGTTGTCCTGTTAACTGCCCTGTGCCCTACTTGCTACTACCGCTTCCTTTTGTTTTTCCTCCCCATCTACTAATACTGCTACCGAGCTGTTGGTTTGTTCCTGGAAGCAGCGAGACGTACACGCACATAACTACACACAAAAAAACACACACCTGCCGAACATACCTGAGAAGGTGGGAGTCTGAAAGAGGTCGGTGCGAGACGGATACACGTGTTTGCTACCGTACCCATCACTACACGCCATAGAGACAGCATTCGGAAGGCTGACATACACACACACACACACACGCGAACACATACATCCAAACCAAAGAATTGAAAAAGGTACAAAATATTTTGCATATACTCGTTGTGTGCGTGTAAAGATTTTCCACCTACATACACCTCAGGGGCGAGGAATCACAAAGTGCGATCGAGAGAAGAGTAGGAGGGAGGCCACACAAGCACCCGCCTTTAGACCGGTGCCCTATTACCGATAGACGCTGCTGGAGAAAGAAAACTAGGAAATGGACCGGGTAGCTTCTTCTTCTCCGGGAGGGAATGACGGCGCCGCTACTCTTTCTACCCAGACGGACAGGCCACGACGGGTTCGTTTTGTCACCCCACCGAGAGAGAGTGGCGTCATCGCATTCCATAGCAGCAACGGCGGCGAACAGCCCGCAAAAATAGCGTCGCCATCCACCAACAGCAACGTTGTGTACGACGCGTCGACTCCACCCACAGCCGCTGTTGCAGCCCCACTATATTCGCGTGGAGGTACAGACATTGCGCCTTCCCCATCCGCGGGGGCACTCAGACGGGAGGGGCTCGCGGGGCGCGATGCAGCAGACGCCCAGCGCTCCCCTCAAAGGACATCGATCCTTGATGCCCTACTTGCGCTTGTGGACGTAACCCCAGAGTCAAGTCACACAGCGGCTGCGGGGCCGGCAGCATCACCACCGCAGCGTCCACACATTCAGGTTCGTGCGAACGACAGCGTCGGCAGCCAACCCAACACCAGCGCGGACGGCGTCAGCGAAAAGGAGGTCTCCATTGAGCACGTCGCCGTCTACACCACTGGGAATGACGCCACCACGACACCACCCCTGCGCGTCCCCCCATACACATTGTCCTCACCACCGTCCACACTGTCGCCCCATGCCTCCCCGTCGGTAATATGTAGCCCAGACGGATACTCCCACACCACCGCGGAAAACGCCAGCGACGGAGGCGCCACAGTGCAGACGAAGCAGGAGACTCCCCATGTTGTCAGCGCCCCCGCAAGCATGACAGCGCAACGGCCCGCAGCCGCCCCCCCGCCACCGTCGATGGGCCTCTCCATCGTGCACGCCGACGGCTCCGCGCATGACCCAACCGTGCCCGACGGGGGCTGGAGGAGGACATTTGCGGCAAACGCGCAGCGGCTGCTGCGAGAGACGCAGACGCAGGTGCAGGAGCTGCTATACTACAAGGAGGCCTACGAGGCCGTCGTGGCGGCCAGGGAGGAGGAAAGGTTGACACTCCAGGCCATGAGAAAAGCGCTGGAGGTGGAGCGTGCCGGCCAGGAAAAGGAACGTGCACAGCACGAACGCGCCGTCGCAGACTTGTCAAAGGAGGCGCTTGGATTATCCCAGGAGAGCGGCCGCTTGCGGCAGGAGGTAGAGCGTCTGCAGGCTGCCCTTACCGCAGCACTGTCTGAGCGCGACGAGGCACACCGGCGAGTCGATGCTCTCATCATGGAGAAGGAGCAGGCGGCGGAGGCAGCGGCGCGAGCGGCCAGCGAGGCGATGACCGCCGAGCGCACCCGCGTCACGCAGCTTCTCGAGGCGCGACTGCTGAAGAGTGACCAGAGCCTCGCCACTCTGCGAGAGGAACGGGACACGCTCCGGGAAGAAAACGAGTCCCTGCGCACCGCTGCCCTATCCTCCGAGACGCGCTTCTTTCGGGAACGTCGACGGTGGCGACTGCAGCGGCAAGGCGGGCGGGACACAGGTACTCGCCCACCAGTCACTGCGGACGATGTCACACCGACGACTCCGATGCATTTGAGCGGCATAGAGAATGTCGACAGTGTCGCCGACCGCAGCCTACAGCGCGATGAGGACAACACTGTCAATGAAGACGCAGAGTCTCCCTTTGACGAGGCGGGTCTGTGGGCCTCGCTCGGGCTCGCTGCTCCCTCTCCTCCCAACGGTCGCACAGGCGGGAGCGGCTCGGGATGGCTGCGCACAGAAAATGAACGCGTGTTGCTGCGGCACGTCAGTTACCTAACAAAAGAACTCCTTGCCGCCGACGAGCGGGCCCACGCGGTGGCCACCCGTTCGACTGGAAACGTTGCCAGCTGCAGTCCAGAAGAGAACCAGGAGGAGATCACGCGGCTTGCGGAGCGGTGCTCGGCTCTTGAAATGAAGGCCGAGGCCCTTGAGCA
This sequence comes from Herpetomonas muscarum, assembly GCA_000482205.1. Lineage (NCBI taxonomy): Eukaryota > Euglenozoa > Kinetoplastea > Trypanosomatida > Trypanosomatidae > Herpetomonas > Herpetomonas muscarum. The sequence continues at coordinate 14,562 of AUXJ01004920.1, forward strand.
GGAAAAGCGCGACTTGACAGCCGCCCTTGATGTTTCCAAAGGTCACAACGGCGACCACGACAGTGAGGTTATCGCGCTGTCGCAGCAGCTTCGAACAGCGCGGCAGCGAATTGCATCGTTGGAGGCGTCGATGCGCTCCATGCCCTCCGAGGCAGAAGCGCAGCTGATGGAACAGCGGCTGCGCGTTACTGTCGAGAACGAGGTTCGTGCCCAGGTGGGGGAGGCGGTGCGTCGGGAATGCGCGCGACGCGTTGGCAAGACCTTGACAGCAAGTGAGGTTTACCGTCATCTTCAGCGGGAGCGGCGTGTCGATCGGGAAAAGGAGGAAGAAGATGCTGTAAGAGGCACGCCACGGTTCCAGAGGATTCTTGAGGCCCTCGAGAGGAGCCTCGGCGACCAAAGTGGCATAGATAGCACAGACGCATCTTTGTTTTCTTCCTTTGATGACGTTGTGGCGTCTCTTTCTGAGGTGCTCGCAAGATGCAACGAAACGATGCTCCAGCGAGGTCTGTTGAGTGGCACTTCGTCCAGCGATGCAGCAGCTCAGCAGGGCGTCCTTGTGGCCGAAAAGGAAGCCGTTGAGGCTGAGCTCGAGGAGACGAAGCGGGCACTGCAGAGCTGTAGGGAGGAGGTGAGGAACGAGCGGCAGAAGTGCAAGGCCTCCGAGTCGCAATGGGGTGCCATGACAACGGTTGTGCTGAAGCAACACAACCTGCTGTGCAACGCGCTGCGAGAGTACACAAAGTCTGGCAAGTCGTTACTAGGCACCAGTAGCAACTTGTCGACAGGTCCGTCTGCAGTTACTCTGGGCCGGGCGCGAGCGGCGGCTAAATCCAGTGGTGCCACTCCGTCAGCTGATGCATCCCACGATCCGTCCGAGCCAAAGAATTCTCTGTCAAAGGACGAATCGATGTCCTCTCTTATTGTCGCGGCGTCGACTGGCGACTCACCGTCTCTGCTGCGGGTTTGCGAGGGGAGTCATCAGAACCTTCTCGCCCTGCTATCGGCCATCCGCGAGTTCAAGACGGAGGCACAGCAGGTGAGAGTTAAACGAGCGGACCTCGTACGACAGCACGAGGCAACCATTGCCGCAGAGCGCAGTCGTGTACGGGAGCTTGAGGGGCGTGTGGCCAACTTGACGACAGATCTCCGCGGCAGTGAGGCGAAGCGACGGGAGGAGACGGCGTCACTTCACACGGCAGTCGAAACGCGTCTAGACCAGCTCGTGGGGCAGCTTGAGGCCGCAGACAGGAGTGCAACTGCAAAGGAGGAAGAGTGTGCTGCGCTGACTGCACGTCTGCAGGAAACGAAGGGACTCGTTGACCGGCTCACAACGGACAACGAGGAGCTCGTCACGCAACTGCGGGAGGTGGCAACTGAGCACATTGAGTTCACGGAATCGCTCCGCGATGTCGTCGCGGAGCGGGACCAGCTCGTCGCGCAGCGGCGGGACTGGGAGGAGGCCGCGCGGTCGCTGGAATCCCAAGCGGCACAGGACCGAGGGAATGTCCTGTACCTATACGCAGCTGTGACACAGTGGGCGCGGTGGGTGGCGTGGCTGATGCTCTCTGTCGATGCGGTTCAGCTGCAAAAGCAGTGGCTGCACAAGCTCCGAGAGGAGGAGGCCAAGGAGCTTGAGTCCGTCAAGGCAACGCTGAAACGGCTTGGGATGGAATCAGCGATGGAATGCAGCGCCGCTGTAGGCTCTGAGCAGGCGCCATCCTTTTCCACAGCGTCAACCTCGCAAGGTTTGCGGGGCCAAAGAAGATTTCGCGCTGTTGGTTGGGCTGTTGTCGCTGTAGCAGCCCTTCGTCGGTCGTATGCGCGCCGCCGGGACGCTCTCGGTAACGCAGCGCTGTCGTCCGTCTCGATTGTGGATTTGGCGGGCAACGCAACTGGAGAGGACTCCTGCGGGAAGGGGCTCTCCGTCGCAGCGGAGGGCAGCCTTGTGACGCTCGGCTCGGCTGGTGGCCGTGCCCCACGGGTCGTCTTCTTCACAGAGGACGCCACCTCCTCCCCAAGTGACTACGACAGCCTCATCCGCTCGGACGCACTGGTCCACCGCCCGCAATCGCACAGTGGCCCCAATAATGATGCCATATCGTCTGGTGGTTCGTCTGCTCTGGAGAGAGTTCCTTTTCTCGGCATGCTCTCGTTCCCTGCGACGCTGCAGCTGGGTGCAGCGGATCGACTGAGGCGGCAGGTGGTTCTCCCGGTAGTGTCCTTGCCACCTTTGCCCGAAATGATGGCGTCGTTGAAGACGATCTTCAAGCGAGTCGACCGCAATGAATCTGATCAGACGGTGTCCCAGACGCGCACCGCCAATGCGTACGATCTCGTTGAGTATCTTGTACACTCCATGTCGACGTTTCGTCTCCACAGCAATTCGTTGGCGGGTCGTCACGCAG
>AUXJ01004923.1:0-10461 GCA_000482205.1 Herpetomonas muscarum
GAGAACGAAGGGAGGGAGAGAGAGAGAGAGAGAGATGGAGAGAGGAGAAGGAGAAGAGCGGACAACGGTACACACATCCCCTCCCACAGCTGCTGCGACTACCGCCGTTGGCGGCAACATCAGCTACAACAACACCCACAAAAAAGCCAAATCAAATCAAATCAAATTCTATCCCAGTGCCTCCTCTCCCTCCCCTCTCTTTCTCTTTCTCTTTTTCTCTCTCTCTCCCCACACCCCCATTCCTTCACACACCACACAGTCACGAAGAGGGTGGTGGTGGTGGTGCGTGCGCTTCCGCGCCCCCCCCGTTACGCTGCGATATAGTCATACAGCTGCTGCAGCCACTGCTCGTACTCTGCCTGCTCCACCCACACGGAGTATTGCCCGACAAACTCCCCAAAGCCATCGTCGACAGCGCGCTCCGCCAGCCACGACTGGATGCCGTCAAGGACGTCCTCCTCCGCCTCGTCGAGGTTCGGCCCGGGGTAGCCGCCAAAGACACTATTATACTCCACCACAGCCGCACCGTCGCCATCACCGCTCTTTTTGCCGTGGCGTTCCTGGAGGCCGACGCGGTGGGTTTTGCTGTTGCAGAATGGGTCGTCGTCCGTCTTGAGCGTGGGCTTGAGCTTGGTCTTGTTGAGGGGCGAGAGGAGCTCGTGATCGCCGTGGTAGACAACGTTGTCGACGACCAGCTCGCCGTCGACGACATCGAGCCGGACCTCGATGCTGTTTTCAAACACAGAGAGGGCCTCGTCATCATCGAAGGTGGGCGCGTGGATGGGATTTCGCTGCACGTGCGCTTCTGCCATCGCTGACGACGCCGACGACGACGAGGAGGAGAGTGGCACGCGCTGGACAAAGAAGGAAAAGGGAAAGTGCTCGCCACGGATATCGCACTCCGGGTCGAGCGACGCGTCGCGCGTCGTCAGCTGCACGCGGATGAAGTGCTTCTCGACGCAGCGCTGGTGCCGCGGCGGAAAGCTTCCACCGGCCGCCCCGGCCGCCGCGTCCTCCTCCGCGGCGCGATCGCCGTTGAAGCCGCCGCCCGGCGTCGGTGGCGGCATCCACATGCGCCGCCCGTAGAACACGCTAGACCCTTTGGTGTGCGACAGCTCCCACCCGGGCGGCGGCGACGGCGGGTCGTCCTCCTTGTCGAGCCGCAGCTTCTCGTCGTTGATCTCCTTCTCAATGCACTTGAGGAAGGACGACTCGGGCAGGTCGATCCCGCTCGGTGAGTAGGCGGTACGGAGGGACGGCGGGTTGTGCGCTGCCCGCAGCTCCTCCACGCTGCTGCCCGTCTCCACCGCCCCGTTGTTGTCTTTGCTCGTCTCTGTTTCTCCTCCACGTGACGGTGGTACAAAACAGTCGTCGACGTCGTCGTCGTCGCGCTTTTTCCCGCCCCCGCCACCGCTGCTGAAGGCGTGCGCGTGTATGAGGAGAGGCGATGACGCTGTCGCCGTCCACGCCAGCGCCGCGCGCGTGTGGTTTCCCATGGAGAAGCGCATCAGCGTCGGAGCCAGCGCGCGTACGGGGAGGGGCCCACACATTGGCTGTGTTGTTGTTGTTGTTGTCGTCGTGTCGGCGACAGTTGTGATACGGCGAGTGGAGATGGGGGAGCTTTGGGAGGCTGCAGCGGCAGCGCTGCGGCGCCATGAGCTGCTACACGCTGCCCTCATTCTCGAAGGGGGGGGGGGGGGTGAGGAGAAGGGAAGGAAACGTGGATCTATCTACATACGTCAGGTAATGGAAAGATTAATGAAAAGAAAGGTTATGTGTGTGTGGTGGTGGTGGTGGGGAGGGGGGCGATGGAGGGGAATAGTGAAATAGTGAGAGAGGGAGGTGCTTGCTACGACGGTGTTCCTCGGTGGATGCCTCCTGATCACAGGCAGACACCGTTCCTTCCATCAAACCAACTACTTTTTGGACACCAGAGCTGAGATAAAACATAACACGCACACATACACACATCGCAGGGACAATATATATGCCTATTCCAGTGCAGAGGGAATGGACATCCCCCCTCCACCTCTTCCCCCCCTCCCCCCCCCACAGCGATGTTCTTTATCGGTGAGTCGGGGGGGGGGGGGGGAATGGTAGAAGAGGGCAATTACCCACGGCATATGTGCATTTGTGCGCGTGTGATCGTGTGTGAAGGAAAGAGAAAAAGACCCACCCCCCGACACAGTGTCGAGAGGAGTGCCTTCCCTTCCACTGTCTGTCTCTTTTTTGTCCTTTGGATTACAGGAGGAGGAGGAGTTGTCACTTCCACATCAACTGTGTCTCTCCTCCCATTCACCTTTCCCATTTTCATTCTTTTCTTTTCTTTTCTTTTTTGATACTACTATAAGTCGTGGGAGTCATCCATCCCACCCCGACACCGATGTGCGCATTGGGTGTATGTATCTCCTGATGTGTGTGTGTGTGTGTGAAGTGAGGGGGTAGTTGTGGTTGGTTGAGCGAGTGCAAACAAAAGTGAGAGGGGGGGGGGGGGGGGGGGGAGGCACTGCCGCGACGTGTAGAGACGCATACAACCCTAAAGAAAACAAAAACAACAAAATGACACCGCATGATGATAATAAAAAACGGAAAATAAACAACAATATATATAGAAAGAAAAAAACAACGGAAAGAGAGGAGAAGAAACTGCTAATAATGATGGGTGGTGGTGATGTTCTCATACGAAGGAGAAGAGAGGGGGGAGGGGAAGGCAGCACACACACACACACACACACCCTCTCTCGTGAGTGTGTGCTGCTGCTTTGGTTGTGCTATAAGTATATACGCGTTTTGTTTCTCCCTCAATCGTCATGCTAAAAATAAAACGCGAGGAGGAGAAGAGGGAAAGCACGGAGGAGGGGGGGGGGGAGGGGGAAGAAAAAAAATCGTGTCGAGACAGAAGGTCACTCCCTCCCCGTTTCAAGTGCTTTTTCTCTCCTTTCTTTCATTCCCTTTCCCCTCCTCTCATTCTAACAAAAAAAAGATAAGAGAAAGAGGGAACAGTATGATGCAGCGACCGTTACGGTGTGCGTGCAGCAACTTACTCCATCTCGAAGACGGCACCACGGTTCTTCCACTCCCAGCCGTTGCGGTACATGCGGAGGGTGTACGTGCCGAGCGCGTAGGTCCAGCCCACGACGCCCCAGATGGAGAGGCGCGCGGCGAACTTCCAGTTCAGCGGGCCGAAGAAGTTCTTGAGGGCAAAGTGGCCCATACCGAACCACATGCCGCTGAACATGCGGTCAACGTGACGGACGGGGGAGGTGAGGGCGAACGGCGCCCAGGGGTCCTGGTACTGCTTGCTGTTCCAGGCCTTCCAGCCGACGGGGCGGGCGCGGAAGTTGGCCTCCTTGTGCGGGTGGAGCTTGAGGGTGTTGAAGCGGAGGTAGTGGCCGGCGCGCTCGATGCTGGCGATGGTGCTGACGGCACCCGACTCGGTCGCGGAACGGCGGAGAGCACTGGCGAGCATTTTTGTCTTTTTTTTTTGTCTTGTGTGTTTCTCTTTCTGTGTGTGTGTTGTTGGGTGTCTGTTACTATAGGAAAACAAAGGAAGGGAGGGGAGGGGGGAATACACTAGATGAGCTGCAGGTGCGTTTGTTTGTGTGTGTGTTTTTGTTTTAATACAAACAAGTGAGGGAAAACGAAAGCAAGAAAGAAACAATAGAGAGAGAAATAAATATATATAGTTGAATTGCAATTTTGGAATGGGCTGATATTGGCATCATTGAGAGTAATAATAACAACCGGCAACATGACTCGACTGAATGTTGCCCTCCTCCTCATCCTCCTTCCCACCCCCTCCACGATTTTTTTTTCCAATGTCATTGGATTCCATAGAATGAACAGAAGAGTGCGCAGTGGAGGCTGCGCCCCTCTACCACCCCCCCCGACGCATAATCACGCGTCGTAATGCGGCCTTTTGTGTTCTTCTCACCATCCACATTCCTTATCTTTTAAACATTTGTGTTCGTTTCTGTTTTTTTTTTTCAAAGATTGACAGCAAGGGCCTGTCGCCCTCCTGTCGCGATGAGAGGGTGCCTGCGCGTGCATTTCCCCTCCTCTCTCTCTCTCCAACCTTCTCCACCGCACAAAAAGGAAATGATGAAAAAAAAGAGTGGGGTGAATATCCAGTCGTGCGCACAACGTGTGTAATAAAGAGAGAGGGAGCGTGGGAATAAGAGAGAGGGAAAGAGAGGGATATCTGTTTCCTCTTTTCTTCTTCTTTCTTTCCATCTCGCTTCACTCCTCCGGTCGCGGCATTGACATGGACTGCCGGCGCTCCTTCTGTTTCGAGTGCTGCGCTGCCGCCTTCGCCACCGCCTCCTCGCGAATTGCCCGTAGGCGGTTGATCGGGCTCGGCTGCTTTTCCTGCTGCTCCCGCACCAGCCGCTCCCCCTCCGACAGCAGCCCAGCATCCACGTCCTCGTCGTCGTCGTCGTCGACGCCGTCTTCGACGCTCAGACGCCGGTCGTACAGCTCACAGAGCTCCGCGTCGGTGAGCTCGGTCATGGGGCCGCTGTGGCCTCTGTCCCTATAGGTGTTGTTGTTGTTGCTACCATGGTTGTTGCGGCCACTGCCGTGTTCATTGTGGTTGTTGCTGATGTTGCTGGTGGTGCTGTCAAAGTTGTGGTACAGCGGAGGGCACAGCGAGTCCCCCCACGTCGTGTTGCTGCCGCCTCCTTCACCACCGCCGCCCCCGCCACGCCCTCCTCCGCCCCCCCCGCCACTCGCCCACTCCACGCCGGTGGTGAGGGAGAAGCCGAAGGTCTGGACACTGTGGATGTTGCTGTTCTCGCCGTGGCTGGACGTGATCGTCATGTTGTACAGCGCCGCAGGGTCATTGGGGAGGTGTCCGCTGTTATCATTGTTGTTGTTGTTGTTGTTGCTGCTGTGGTGGTGGTGGTGGTGCGATGGCCCACTGCTTCCCTCCCCCACCACGGCGTCGTCAGGGCTGAGCAGTGTGTGGAGCTGCAGCGGGGGGACGACGATATCGGGCGAGGAGGAGCCGCTGTGGCGCCGGCTGACATCCCCGCTGTCCGCACCGGAGCTGCCGCCATCGCGCACGAAGCCCTCGTCGCCGCCGCCGCCGCCCCTGCCCCCACCGTACCGGGGCGGCGGCGAGGACGACAACGAGGTCTGCCGGTGCGCGCCGCGGTGCAGTGAGCGTTGCTGACTGCTGTGCCTGTGTCTGCGTTGATTGCTGCCGCTGCTGTTGTCGTGGTGGTGGTGGTGGCGCAGGTTGCCTGACGACAACGAGCGCTGTTGCTGCTGCTGCTGCTGCTGCAGATTGTTGCTGCTGTGGTGGTTATGGGGGTGGTGGGGATGGCATTGGCTTTTCGGCTGCGCGCGCGTCTCTTCGACGCCGCCGTCGTCCATAACGTCGCTTATCGGGGGCGCCGGGCGGGGGGCCACTGGTGCATCGCCGACAAGCAGCCCCGTTGTCTCACAGGTGTCGTTGTTGTTGTTGTTATCGCCGTCGTCGCCGTAGCTGCCGCGGTGATCGCCGGTGATGGGATGCACAGCGCATATCTGCCGTGACGCGACAACCTCCAGCAGCCCGCTCTGCGGTGGTGACTCGGAGAAGGACAGGCGCCGGCACTCGCTTGGGTGCGCCAGCGGCGGCGGCGACGAGCCAGCTGCGGCTTCGACAGCGCCGTCCGACTCGCGCGGCTGCGACAGCGGCACAGGCAAGTTATACAGCGTGAATGCAGGCACACCGCTGAGCTGCTGCTGGTGGTGGTGGTGTGAGGGGAGGCGCGGTGGTGGGCCCCCGCGCCGGCCGTCGTCCTCTGCGTCTCCCGCCTGCCCCCCGTCGCCGGCAGGCATCGCGGCGCGGCTGTCGTCGCAGTAATAATCCACCAAGACGCCATCGCAGTGGCCACGCTTCTCCGCGTTTTTACCCCCTTCTGCCTCCTCCTCCTCGTCATCGTCCTCATCGCTGTTGTTGTTGTTGTTGGATTGCGGGAGCATCACCCAAGTCCCCTGCTGCTGCTGCTGCTGTTCCTGCTGCTGGTTTGGCCGGCCGAGGGCAATTGTTGGCCGCGTGCATTTCCCTCCGCCACCGGCAGCGCCCCCGGCCGGTCGGCTTCGTACGAGCTGCTTCCCTCCCCGCTCCCCCCCAGTTGCTGCTGTCGCTGTGGTTGCTGTGGGCTTGATGTGCTGCGCGGGGGAGATGAACGATCTCGAGCGGCGCAGCGGGCTGGCTCTCGCGGCTGCGGTGATGGCGTCGGCGGAGGAGGCGCGGGCGCTGCTTCGTGACCGGCCGGGTGCAGTTGCGTGAGTGCCGCCCGTCACGTGCGCCGGCGACGCCGACGATGGGAGCGACCGCCCCCTGCCGCGTCGCTGTGCTCCGGCAGGAAGGGGGGAAACGGCAACTGTCGCCGCCGCGGCCGCCCCCCCTCCGGCCTTGTTCATGTGGCTGCCGAGACGATGGTAGAGGGACGCCTCGCGGGTGATGCTGCTGCCCTCTCCCCGCTTCGTCATCTTCTTCCGTTCGCTCGTGTTGTTGTGCCTGGCGCTGCGGCCGCTTGTGTCAGGGGTGGTGCTGAAGGGCCGGGGGGACGGCGAAGGCTGTCGCGCCATCACACGCGTCGACCGTTGCAGCGGTGTCGCACCGGTGCCGCTTTGTTTGCGAGTGAACGGTGACGGTGGCATGGCGCCGCCTCCAGCCCCTGAACGTTGCCGTTGCTCCGATTCTTGCTGTTCTGCTGGTTTTTGTCCGTGGGTGCTGTTGGGGGGTTGGGTCGAACGGTGCAGCAGCTTCAGATGCGCGTGGAGGGTTAACGTTGACGGGGGTGAGTGCGGCGATGCCGGGCGTCGCACAAAAGGGCGTGCTGCTGCTGCTGCTGCTGCTGCTGTCGTCGTCGTTTTCCTTTTCGGTGCCGCCGCGGAGGATGTCGCCATCGACCTGTTGGCGCTGGTGACGATGTCCGTACGTCGGTGACGAGAGCGGCTTCGCTCCCGACCTTCTTCCCCTCCTCCTATTCTTCCTGCAGCGGCGCTTGTCCTTGTTGTTGTCGCCGTCCGTGCTGCCGCTGACAGCCGAGGAGGAGGAGGAGGAGGAGGAGGTGCCAGTGGCCCCCCACTTACATGAAAAGAGGGCCGGCGACTCATCATCTGTGGGTTGTGGCTGCCGCTACGGCTGTACAGCGTGGGGGTGGGCGGTTTCAGTGAAACTGCTGCCGCTGTTGTCGATGCCTTCCCAGTGGACGACAGCAGCGGCCGTCGAGATGACGATGTCGTCCGCGTGCCACGCAGCACTGGCGCGCCATCTCGCCGACCCTGACGATTCTCCTCCTCCTGCTGCAGCTGTTGTGTGGGCCGGGGCGGCACCGAGCGCGGCCGAGGTGCTTTTGCCGCCATCCGTCCCGTCACTACCCTGTTGCCATACTCCCTCCTATTGTTGCACCCGCTACCTTTAACGCCCTCCACATTCCCAGCAGCAGCAGCAGCAGCTGCAGCGGCGGTGGTGGTGGACCCACCGCGCAGCGGCGCGGATGCGCTGCGCCCAAAGGGAACGGTCTGCCGCCGTCGTGCGTGTGTTTCTGCCGCTGAGGGCTGCTGCCGTTGAGGTGGGCGCGCGCTGCCGCTGCGGGGCTGCCGTTTTCTGCCCGAAACCCCCGTTTTTGCTGCTGTTGCTGTTGCTGTTGTCGCCGCGTGTATTTGGCCGCTCTTAGAACGGCAACCGAGCGGCGGCTTCCTTGACGCGATTGTCACGCGGCGAGGCTGCTGCTGCTGCTGCTGTTGTTGTTGTGGCGCCTCAAGTTGAACACTTGTGGCGGCGGTGGGGTCTGCGAAGCAGCTGGGGTCCATGTGAGTCACAGCCGCCGCCGCCGCGCGACTGCGGCACCGCAGCAGCAGCAGCGCATCCTCCCTGTTGCCCTCCGCCCCACTCCCCCCGCCACACCGCAGTGGTGGTGGTGTTGTGCTTTGCTCCCCAACAGGGGCGTCGCCGCCGTCGTCGCCGTGTTCCGCGTCGTGCCGCTGGAGGGAGGGCGCGCTGGGGACGTTGATGGTGGGCATCGACGCCTCTGGCTGCATCGAGCCGTACCGCAGACTCCACTCCCCCATCGCCCCTCCACCCCCGCCGCCCGCCGTCGCCGTCGCCGCCGTAGCAAAAGCGCTTCCATAGCCAGTGGGCGTCGTCAGCGTCGCCGTTGTGGTGTTGGTGGTGGTGCTCTGCTGCTGCGGGTGCGCCATCGTCATGGAGAGCTGCGGGCACGACGGCGACTGACTGTAGAGATCGCCCATTGGGGAGGAGGCCGCCATTGTTGTACCGGCGGCTGTGGAGGCGATGTCCTCATTAGTCGCATTGTTGCTGCTTGAGCTGTTGTTGTTGTCGTGGTATCGGATGGGGCGGTGGTGGTGGTGGCGGTGGTGGTGGAGCGGATCCACATCTTCCTCCTCCCCTCCTCCTCCTCCCGGCCGGGAGGTGCTGCTGCCGCTCCTCGTCGTCGTCGTCGTCGTGCGGTTGGCGTCCGTGTCGGGGACTGTAATGTCCGTCGAGACATCCGGAAGTGTGTCTGCCCTCGTCGGCGAGTTGTGTGCTCCGCTGTTGTTGTTTTTGTTTTTGTTTTTGTTGTTGTTGCTGTCGTCGTCACCACCGCTGGCACCACCACCGGCCGCGGCCGGTGAGTCTCTCCCCGCCTCCATGACTATTCTTCAACTTGAAGACAGAAGGGGGGAGAGAGAGAGAAAGAGAGGAAAAAGTAGAGGAGAAAAACTTGATGATGAAAGACGTGAGATATGAAAAAAAGTAAAGGAAAAAAAAGAGAGACAAGAAGAAAGGGAAGAGGAAGAACAACAAAAAAGGTTCTATATATATATAGAATATGTATATATATGTAGACGTGTGTTATATAGAAAAAAAAGGAAGATATATAAAAGTAAAAGATGTTAACAAAAGGAAAAATAAAATACAAAAGCTTAAAAACACACACACACACACACAAAACTATGTGCGAGGTTGTGGTTTTCTCCCCCCTTTGCTTTCCTTTACCGGCTAGGCGCTTTTTCTTGATAGGGGGTTAAAAGTGTCGCCGAAAAAAGGATAAAAATGTATAATCGGAATGGGGTGGGGTGGGGTGGGGGGGGGGAGGAAAGCGCGAGCGTATGTGTTTTTTTTGTTCTCCGTTAGAAAATAATCCACAGTTTCGATTAACAACACAGAGCCGAGTGGGGGAGGCCAGAGGTAGGGCCTACGCCAAAAAAAAGGGGAGAGGGGAAAAAAAAGAATTGGAGACGGGAAAAGAGGGGAAGGAAACTATGCGCTATATACAGAAAATAATGAGATCGATGAATGAAGGAAAAACACGCAAAGAAGATATGATATATATATATATATATATATATTTATATATTTATATATGTTGTAGATGGGTAGGTATGGAATGATCAAAATATTCCTTTTTTTTTTCGTGACGGAAACGGAGAGATAGGGAGAGGAAGAGGAAAGAGAGAGACACACAGCGGTGGTGGATCGATCGGTGTGGGGGAGTGGAACAAATGCACAGGGGCACAGGAGGGGGGGGGGGGCCAGAGACAAAAGTATTTCGCTCACCCGAAAAAAACACACACACAAAAAGAGGGAATTTGAAGAGGGTGGAAAAAGAGAGAGAGAAAGAGAGAGAGAGAGAGCGGAAAGAACAACAACAACAACACGCACACACAAAAATAACACTGGCGCGAAAGTCAACCAAAAAAGTCACCAACAAGGAAAAAAAGAGGAAGAAGAGGAATGTCGACAGTGAGAAGATCAACGAATGTCCGATCAATGCCCTTCGTTCCTTTACAGGGGGAGCACTTGTTAAATATATGTTTCTGCGTCTCCTACGTCTTTTGATTTTCTTTTTTTTCAGATGGAAGTGTTGCAGATAGAAAGCGTATGTGCGTATGTGCGTATATGTTTGTTAATGAGAAGGAGAGAGGGAGAGAGAGAGAGAGAGAAGAATTTGTTCCACAAGAAGGCGCACAAGTGTGTCTGAGAGAGAACGCCAGATCGAAATCAACACAGAGAGTGAGAATACGAGTGAGGGAGAGAAATAGTCTTTGCGAAGTAAGGTGGGGGAGGAAAAAAAAATACGGCAATGAGAAATGGGAATAGGAAAAAAAACACAGAGAGAGTAACTAATATAACACCGGTGGCTGATAAGTTTTGTTATTTGGCTAAAGACAGCACAAATAAAAAAAAAGGAAGGGGAAAAGGAGAAGAGAAAAAAAGAGAAAACACAACAGCAAATGAACACAAACACAAAAAAAAAGAAAGAAAGAAGAACAGAAAGCAGACCGAACGATTCGGTGGTATACAGAACTACCGCTCTCTACTCACACACTCACACACGAGAAAGAGATATATAGAGAGATATATATATATATATATAGAGATCGATCGAAAGGTGTGAGGGGAGAGAGAGAGGTGTGTGTGTGGTGGGGTAGGGGGAACGAAGAAGAAGAGAAGGAGGA
>AUXJ01004963.1:0-13599 GCA_000482205.1 Herpetomonas muscarum
ATGTGTGGTAATGGGGGGCGGGGGGAGAAACAGGTAGTTGGTATGGGAGGATGCGGCTCTGCTTCGTTGAAGGTGGTTTTGGTATGTGTGTGTTTGGAGGGAGGGAAGGGGGGTGGGGAGGTGTAGAAATCATATCTGAAAGAGCGACGCTCAATGGTCCAACAAACAAATGAAAAGAGGAGAAAAAAAGCCTTAAAAGACATAAAGTCAAAAGAAAGCGAGAAGAAGTAACATTAGTACGAAAAGTGAGGAATAGGACGCTTATATATGTGTTCTTCTTCCCTCTACGACGCGCACAGGGTGGGGCCATTGGCTAGAGGTACACGTGACGCGGCAGCGTCACCGAGTCTCTTTTCTTTTGCCCTCAACGTTCCCTTCTCTCGGGGGATAGCACGGGTATGGAGGAAAAGGAGAACACCGAACTGAAAAATGAGATTCCCATTCCCATACTGGCACACCTGACGAGTGCGGTAAAATAAAAAGAGGGGGAGGGGGGGGGGGAGGCGGCGGCGTTGAAGCAGAATTAAATTTGGACGTCAGGAAAGAAAAGGGTGTGGGAGAAATGAGGCAGGGTTATCGTTATACGGACTCCTCCTCTGGAGAGGAGACGATGTAAGTCAACAGAGCTAATGCGCTGCCCCCATCACAGCGCCAGCTCACCGTGCGTCTGTGCCTGCGTCTGTGTCTGTGTGTATATGGATGTGTATGTATTGGGGGAGGGGTGGGAGGAGGGAAGGGTGGGGGAGGGGGAGAGAGAGAGAGAGAACGAACACAGCGCACACAGGTGCTGGCGCACCCGCACGATCGCAACGGGAACAGCAGGAAAATAGGGAAAATGCGCACATTGTCGACCACCACCACCACGGCGCACGAGAGGGTAATTAAGCCAAGTACCTTTTCATTCTGAAATATTGACAATGTGGTTGACGTTTTTTTTTCTTCTCCGCAGTCTCTTTGCTATGTACATTAGAAATACAGTTCACTTTTGACTTTTGACACGCAGCAGAGAGAGAGAGAGAGTGGAGGGAAAAATGGAAAGTAAGAGGGGAACATTGTACCATGCCTCACGACGGTGGTGGTGTGGGAGAAAACGACGGCAACGGGATAAAAAAAATGAACAGTACCATATCGCGGAACACGAAATATAATATCACGGTACACAAGCGGCAAAGGGAGAAAAAAAACGCAAGCAATATGATAGCTGAGAACATCAAAGCTTGCAGAAAAAAAAACACAACAGAGGCCACGCATGGTATATTCGCGTGGTTGAGTGGCCGTCTTCATGAATGCAGCAGCGAGGGGCAGTCCACGCATTGTTTGCTATTGGTACTATCTGCGGCTCTGTGCGCACGACTACCCCAGTCCTGATTTCCTGTCCGCGGGTGGAGAGATGAGCGGTGGCATCCGCGGCGACGCCGTCGGCTTCATTTTTCTCTGTGGCTGCGGGGGGGAGACGATGAGCCGTGGGCTGGTTTTCCCCGATGGGCCGCGGGCCAAGTCGTCCCTGCGGACGACAACGTCGTCTGGACTCTGCCCATAGCGGGCGGAGCGCATCGGCGTTTCCATCTCCCGCGACCGCGTCGGTGACTTGGCGGAGAAGCCGGACCCCCGCGCCCCGGCCAGCCCCCCCTCGTACCCGCTACTTCGCGAGAGGCCGCTGGAGGTGGGGATAGACTTGGCGTTATTGCCGCCGCTGCCGTTGCCGTGCCAGCGACTGCCGTTGACGTCGGTGCCGCCATCCCGCTGCATGCTGTTGCTGTTCACCAGCTTCATGAAGGCGTGGGTGGAGGACGGCGTCTTGTCCGTGCCGAGGGCGGGCAGAAAGGGTGAGCGGTTGGACGCGACGGTGCTACTGTGGGCGCGGATATCGGGGAGGTGGTCCACCTCGGAGGGTGTTTGTGCGCCTGGGGGGTGCGGCTGCTGGGAGGCGCTGCCACCGCGCCGGCCGAGCGGGCGGGGGCTCGCCGCCCGCGGCGTCCCCCCAAGCGAGCTGCCGCCGCCGTCGACCGTCGCCGGCGACCGCGACAGGGGAAAGAGGAGGTCGGGGTTGAGGTCGTAGTCCTGCAGCGCCGACCCCAGCGGGGAGGGGGCGCCGTTCTTCCTCCGCGACTTCCCGGCGCTGCTGTTGCTGCTGCCCCGCTTCTTTTCCCGGTCCCTGCTTTTGCGGCTCTTCCGGTCCTTCTTCCGCTTCCGGGTGCCGTCCGAGGCGGGCGTGAGGGGGTCGAGGTCCGTCGTCGCGCAGCTGCCGCCAGGGGCACCAACGGATTCGGTGCGCTGGCTGTTCTCGAGCATGTCGGGGCGCAGCTGGGACAGCGGCGGGGGACTCGGCAGCGACATGTGCGAGATTGCCGTTGTCGTCAGCACCGCCGTGACGGGGGAGCGGATGTGGTCGCTCTGGGTCGGATTTGTGATCCATGGGTGGGAGAGAAGCTGCACGGCGGTCGGCCGCTGCGCGGGGTCCCGGCGGAGGCACTGTCGAAGAAAGTCCAGCGCGTCGCTCGACCAGTTGTTCTCCACCGGTACGTATTCGGCGTAGAGGTCGTTCTTGGCCTCGGCGATGAACATCATGATGCTGTACTGGTTCTTGAGGTGCGCAAGCGGCGGTCGGCCCGAAAGCATCTCAATCACGCAGCACCCCACGGACCAGATGTCGGAGTGGGGCCCCGACCCATTGCCCAGCATCACCTCCGGGGCCATGAAGTTGGCCGTCCCCGCAATCGCGTTCGTCTGCGTCTGGATCTGCATGTCGCGAGCGGTGCCAAAATCCGCGAGCTTGAGGACGCCGGAGGGGTCGACTAGGAGGTTGTCTCCCTTCAGGTCGCGGTGGACGATGCCTTTCGAGTGCAGGTATGCCAGCCCGTGCAGCATCTGCTGCGTGAAGTTGGAGGCCTGCCGCTCCTGGAGGTTGCCAAAGCGGCGGAGAAGAGAGCTCACGCTGCCGCCGGCGACGAATTCCATGTAGATGCGCAGGTAGGAGTCGTCGCACTCCTCGCCGAGGCACTTCACAATGTTCGGGTGGTCGAGCTGCTTCAGCACGGCCAGCTCCTTCCGCACCGCCTCCAGCTGCCGCTGGAACTCTGTTGGGCGGCCGGCCTTGTTGGGTGAGCGCACGACGCCGTTGGAGGACGGGAGACTCCCCAGCACCGTGTCCTCCCCGTTGAGGGAGCGCTTCGCGTCGGCGCTGCTGTTTGTCGCGGAGAAGTTGCGGCCGGAGCTGGTGCCCGAGCCGCCCAGGGCGATTTCCTTCACAGCAATGATGCGGTTGGTGTCGCGGTCCATGGCCTGGAAGACCATGCCGTAGCTGCCTTTGCCGATGAGGGCCTTGTGGGCGAGGCTGACCCGCATGTTGCGGCTCACCCGCGGGAGGGACATGCTGCCCTCCATGCTGCTCGGCATGCTGTCGCCGGAGCGGCCGCTCAGCGGCATCTTCTCAATCGACACGGACGTCTTTTTGCGCTGCCCCGTCAGCGACGGGCTCATCAGCCGGCTGCCGGAGGTGGTCTTGCCGGCGAGGTTGCCGTCGTCGCTGATGCGGTTCGCGAACCGCGAGGAGCGCTTCGCCGTGGACTCGCGCGACGGCGACATGCCGCTGGTGAGGACCTGGCTGGAGCTGATCAGGATGGAGTCCAGCCGCATTCCGCCAGGCCCTGGCATGGAGGGGGTGGCGCCACCGCTGCTGCGGCGCGGGACCGACGCGGCGCCCCGCTGCGTCTGCATCGACGGCGGCTCCGGCGGCCGCTGGCCCTGCAGCATCGCGCTGGGGATGCTGAAGTTGTCCACGCCGCCCGCCCGCCCGCCGGAGGAGGAGCCGGTCGACTGCCCCATCCACGGCTCCGTCGTCGTCGTCGAGTGCCCGCGCAGGGACGGTGAGGAGGGGCGGTGCAGCGGGCCGTAGGAGACGACGCCGTCGTCGGCGTCGTTGTCCAGCCCGAGGTACGCCTGCCGCAACGAGCTCTGCTCCGTCGTCGCGTAAAAGGGCTCCTGCCGCAGCAGCGACACGGAGGAGAGGGGCTGGCTCGCCCGGGCGGTGTTGACGCTGCCCGTATTCGTCGGTCGCTGGCGCTCAGTGCTGGAGCGGAGGCTGCGGCCCGAGCTACGCGAGTGGTCCGACCGCGCGCCTTGATACGGCAGCACAGAATTGTCGCCGAGGACGTCGTCAGTGAGTTTAAACATCGAGTCGAGCCCGGGCGGGCGGCTATCGGGGCGGAACGCCCCAATGGACACCATCGCAGGCGGTGAGCAGGACCGCGTGCCGCGGCGCCCAAGACCCGTCTGGTCCGGGCTCAGGGAGACTGGTGGAACGCGATGCATTTTGACGGTTGTGACCCAAGCTGTCGCAGGGAAGAGAGATCAGTGAAATATATATATATATGTATATATATATATATGTGTGGTGTGGTGGGAGAATGAATGTTACAGGAACGGAACTTGTTTGCTTGCGCCGGTAAGGCAAGGAGACAGGGGGGGGGGGGGGCACTGGCACGCAGACTGTTGAAACAAATCAAAACAACAACGGCACTGGATCAACTGATATATATATATATATATATATATATATATATTTATTTATAAAAAGGGTTAGGGGGAATAAAGTAGAGACAACAAGGTAGTGGAAATCAGACGACAAGAAAAGGAGAAGAAGGGAACAAAAAAGCGAGGAGTAAAATGGGAATTTGGGTGGTGTAACAGGGAAATAGAAGAAATACAAAGAAGAAATATAACGACAAAAAACGACGGCCGGTGAGGGATATAGACACCAACAGACCGGCCTAGAAGCTCTAGTCACGCCCTTTGTTGTTGCTCCTTGCTCCGCTGGCCGTGCCACTGCGTGAGGCGACGAGGATAGGAGGTGTTGGAGAAGGAAAGCAAGATGAGTGAAGGTATGGATCCGTGGAAAAGGTAAAATAAAAAAATTGATAGAGGGAGGAGCACCTACCCAAAGAGACGGGCGGGCGATCACGGGAGTGGGAGTATGTATCACCTATATAAATGTGTATGTGCGTCGGTGCTGCGCTTCCAGCACTACCAGTCCCTTCCCTGTTCTTCTCCAGTTTGCCGGCGAGAAGTTTTGGTGCAGCAAAAAGCTGTCAGGGATTGCACACGATCGTCGCCAATGTGTATTTAGACACGCGTGTGTGTGTATTGTGGGCGCGTCCTCGTGGGCCAAGCGCAGAGGGGGGGGGGCGAAAGACGAAGCGACTCCCACAACACTACAGTGGTAGTGGAGGGGCGTGGGGCAATACGTACAGAGGCTGACGGAAAGATTATGTCGGTCTCTGACGAAGTGCCGTAGCGGAGGAGCGCGTGTGTGCGGATTGGGTAGCGTCGCGCGCTGCTCTGGTCGCTCTAAAGAAGAAAAGAAAAAAAACGGAGACGTAAGAAAAGGGGAGGAACAAGCTCTTGAAGAAACTACCGCGCTGAAGGATTCAAAACGGGGGCCAACAAAACGCGACGACGACTTACAGGATGGATTATAACCGTCAGCGCCGTGGGTGGACGTTCTAGTTGTAGTTGTATATGCGGGTAGGGGAGGGGTGTAAAAGGGCGGCACGCCAAAGCAGAGCTACGTCTAAGAAAAAAAATTAGGTAAAATAGTGGAGGTTTGGGGAGGGGAAGGGGAGAGGGGGGAGGGGGGATGTAAAGAAAAAGAAAAGAAAAAGAAGAAAAGATGGTGGAGGAGAATGTGGTGTGGGTCTTTAAACGCCCGTTCTGATATATATTTTTTTAAAATAAGCCACGTGTCCCCTCACCGTTGGCTTTAACTGCCCGTTCGTTCCGCTACTGTTTTCTTTCCCTGCACTTAGGAAACGTGGATAGGTCGGTCGGGCCTACACAGCAAGAAAATGACATTAGTAAGAAAGAGGAGATTGCGGTGGAGCGGTGTAGTTCGGAGGAAAGCATAAAGCGCATAACATGTATTGTGCATGTGCATCATCGCGAACATGGCGGCGTACCTGTCGCACAGGCAATGAGTAAATAAAGGCCAGTGGCAGTTGCGGCGCTAACGGAGGCTGCGCACTGCGGTATGTGCTATAGGGCAGAAAGTGTGCTCATATCTGTGTGTGTGTCTTGCTTCTTTTCCTCGTGGGGGGGGAAGGGGGGGGGGGGGGTAATGGGGAAAACGGCGGCGCTGGACAAATGCACCATGTGGCAGTCACAGCGCCGGAAGGATTGGATGTGACGCGCGACAGGGCGTACAGGCAGGGAAGGCGCGCACAGTGCGGTGCAACGCGCAAAGAACGCAGATCATCAAAGCAGACAGGTCAGAGTGTGTGCTTGTGTGTGTAGTGCATGCGCTATAAAAAGTGAAACAAATGAAAAAAATAAGGGGGTCGGGTAGCAGTTAAAAGGTAAAACAGAGAATATAAACCGGTCCAGTCCACGCTTCGCCCCCGCCTGCCTTCTCCTCAAGTACAGAGGGGTGTAGGGCGACGAGGGTTGCTGTAGGGGAGAATGGGAAAGAGGAAAAAAGGAAGGAAGGGAGGGGGGATGGCAAGGTGACGACAGCCAAAAGTAAGTAAACGAGTTGTGAGGATTCAAAGCAGTGATTAACGATGCGAACAAAAGAAATGACATTCTTAGGGCGCAGGAGGTGGGAGGGGGGGGGGGGCAGTGCTGCGGCTCCCGTCTCCCTCTGGCTGGTGCAATCGTAAATAAAAAACAAAAAAAAGGAAAGGTAACTGTGAGGGGGGGGGTGGTGGTGGTTGGGAAGGTATCTGTGATGAGTATGGCAACAGGCGTTTGAGACAGCATCGTAGCATGTACGGCACTTGGGAAGCCTCCTCACATGAACATATCGGAGAAGAGGTCCTCGCCCTCACCAACGAGGGGGGCTGCCGTCTGCGTGGCCCGGACCGGGGCGGCCTTGCCGTGCCCCTGACACCAGTTCAGCGGGCGGCGATCGCCCCCTGCCGCAGCGGCCATTGGCGGCCGCGCAGTCTCCCTCGCGCGCCTGCCGCGGGGGAGGGCCTGGAGGGCGGCGGTGAGGGCGCTGCTGGTGGAGGAGACGGCCGAGGCGGCCTGCGTCATCAGCGGCCGCGGGAAGGGCTTCGCCGGCGCGCGGCTCCCGAGCGCTGCCGGCCGGCGCGGCGAGGGGGAGGAGAGGTCCGAGGCATCCGCCGTGTTGTGCAGCAGCCGCCCGCGCCGCTCCACTTTGGCGCGCTTCGGCGTGTGCGCGCCGCCGTCGGTGGGCGGCGGCCGGAAGGGGTTCCCGGCGTCCTTCCGCGGCTCTGGGTACATCGCGGCGACGCGGCACACGGGATGCGTGCGGCGGCCCGTCGCGGCGGCGAGGCCGAGTTCGTCTGCAAGTGTCTCGCCTGCGGCCGGCGCCTCCCCCGTCGTCCGCCGCGTCCGCTTCGCCGTCCCTCGCCCCCGCCGCTGCGGCTGCGGCTCTGTTGTCGCCGCCGCTGCCGCCGCTGCTGCTACTGCGGCCCGCACCGTCTGCAGTGCGAGCGCCGACTGCTCTCTGAGAAGGTCGAACGCGTCCGCCTCCGGCCCTGTAATGGCCATCCGCCGCGTGAGCGCTTCCTCCGCGACGAGACCAGTTACGGCCTCTGCCACGCGCGCCGCCTGTCGCGCGGCGTGCCGGCGGGCGAGAAGGTCCTCGTGCCGGCGCCGCAGCTCCGCGAGGGCGCCCGCCGCCTCCGCAGCTGCCGCGGCGCGCTCCGCTGCACGGCGGCGGTGCGCCTGGCGGGCACCGAAGCGAGCGACGACGAGGCGCGCAACGGCAGCGGTGCGCGCCAGCGCCTCTGCCATCGCCGCGCCGCCGCCGGCAATGCCGCGGAGGAGCGCCGCGCACTTCTCTCGACTCTCCGCCGCACCCGCTGTCGCGGCCGCGACCTCGGTCGTCAGATCCTCGCGCAGCACCGCGTGTGCCTGCCGCCGCGCCTCGTCGTCCGCTACAGCTGCCGACTCTGCCGCGGCTGCCTCGTCGCGGCGCTCCACGGCGCTACGGTGCCGCTCGCGGCTGCCGGCGATGGCGACCTCCTGCGCGGTGACTGCATCGGCAGCCGACGCCACCGCCCCACGCGCGGCCTCCGCTGCCGTCTCGAGACCGGCGACGTAGTGGGCGAGGAGCTGCACCGCTGCCGCGTCCCCGGAAAGGGCGGCAGCGCCGTCGCAGAGGGTGCGGCGCAGCTCACAGGCGGTCTGTGCGGACGCCGCCGCCGCCTTTTTCTTTGCCGCCGTGTCGGCCTCCGCGGCGTCGGCGTGGGCGGCTGCGGTGTCGCGGCACAGTCGTAGGTGCGCGCGTTGGAGGGTTAGGCGGCTGGCGGCGGTCGCGCGCGCAGCCGACGCCGCCGTCGCGCACTGCACAGCCGCGTGTGCCTCCGCCATCGCCGCCGCCATCGCCGCCGCGGCCCGCACAACGACGCCCCGCTCTTGCAGCGCGCGCGCCACCTGCACGACGCGGGTTGGCTGCCCCATCCACGCGTCGCTGACGGCGGCGAGGGCGGCCGCCACCGGCGCGTGCCGCTTCTTGCCCTCTGCCGTCGCCATCACCAGCGCGCTCAGCTTGAGCCGCCCCTGCGCAAGCTGCTCATCGTGTGCGACGTTCGCGTCGCGCACATCGGCCAGGTCCTTCCTGCGACGCTGCACCGCCCCCATAACATCGCGCAGGTGCAGCGCGGTCGACCGCCGCGCCCGCTCCAGCTCCAGGATCTGCCGCTCGAGCTGGCCATGGTTGCTGCTCTGCGTCGCCCTCTGCTGGAGGAGGGCGTCGGCGCACTTGTCGAGGGTGGACATTGTCACGCAGGAGCAGCTGCGGGCGAGTAAATAAGCAAAGGTGGGAGGGAGTCAGAGAGCCTGCTGGCGCAAGAAGGGACTGCTGCGTTGATCTGATAGAAAAACAAAATACGAGGCGGCGAGCGACGCTATTGTCTGTATGTGTGAGTCTGTGTGTGTGGTGGAGGTTTGGTTTACGAGAGGGGGGGAAGCGATTAGCTTCACCGCCGTTGATCGATTGTGTTTATGTGTATATAGATTTGTGTGAGTGTGTGTGTGTGTAGAACAAAAAAGTGACATGTCAAGGAGTTAGAAGGTGGTGGAGTCAGTGGTCGCAGGGGAGGGGGGGGGGGGGCGACCACATGCGTGCCTTCTCGCGACAGAGGTGGGGCCTACGGCAGCCAGTCGCTGCGGAGGGAGGGCCCGCAGGCTTCCCGTCGGTTGGTGAGTTGTGAATGCCGTGAGGTGGTGTACCCTCACAGCGGCCTTTCCTGCGGCCTCCCCGTTTCATTCATCAGTGCAAGCATATACTGCATATGTGTCTGCGTCGGAGACTTCATTGTACAGCTGCGCTGTTGCGGCGCAGAGTGGTGCCATTGGAACTCGCAAGATCAAACGTGGACGGTGCCTCTGAAGCGACTTCGAGGCAAAGAAGAAAAGTGGGGGGGGGGGGGGGAAGGGTGGCCGTCCGTGCACCAGTGATTAATTTACATCCAGAGGAGGACAAGTGTGCAAACAGAAGATATGAAAAATGGGAGAAACACAAAAGCAGAGGTGTAGCGGCAGAGCATCGCGAGGGTTGTGTCCATTATTCCCTCAGCAGTGCGCGACGACAGTGCGGTACTGCTGCAGCACCTCCGCCCAGAACGTCTCGGCGTTGCGTTTGAAGGCGAACGGCACCGTCACCGCCCGCTCGTCCGCTGGACGCTGCGGTGGGGCCTCCGCCTCGGCGGCCGCGTCCCCCTGCGGGAGGCTGTTGACACTGCTGGTGGTGCTGTGAGAGGCGGCCCAGCCAGGCGAGTTCAACCCGCACGACGCCGGCAGCACGCCGTAGCGGCTGAGCGTCGCGACCGACACCAGTTGCCGCCCGCTCTCCGCCAGCGACGCCAGCGCGGCGCAGAGCTGGATGAGCTGGCCGTCGAGCCCGGCCATCCTGTCGTCCCCCGCGCCGCCCGCCGTTGCGTCGCCGCTCGCGCGCTTCCCTTTGCCGTACTTTCGCCGGCGGTCGTCACTCTTTGGCTGCCTGACGGCGCGGCTCTTCGCCGACGTCTTGTCGCCGCGACGCTCCTCTGCGGCGGCCATGTCGAGCATCACAGCGCCGGCGGCGCGCTGCATGGCCACCCACACCGCGGCGAAGAACTCCCACTCCGGCTGGGTTTCCTGCAGCAGCAGCGATGCCTTCGAGGGCGGCAGGAAGCGCTTCTCCGTCGCGGCCTGCGTCGCCGCCCGCCGCGCCACCTTCAGCGCCAGCTCCTCGGAGTAGACGGCGCCGCTGTCGGTCGTCGCGGCCATCTTCTCCGCCAGTCGGCTGATCGTCAGCTGCTCCGCCTCGTCCACGGCGGCGCGGAGGAAGGAGTCGTGGTCGGCCATGTACCGCACCTGCTGCTCAGCGCACGCCTGCGCCATCGCCTGGTGCGAGGCGGCGACAGGCGGCAGCTGCGACGGCGCGTCGATTCTGGCCCGGACGATGAGCTGCTCGTCGTGGCCAATCGTGGCGGCCACCTTCGAGCGCGGCACCGCCCCTAGTGCGGAGAAGACGAGCGCTGTGTCCTTCAGCTTCACCGCGCCGCGGGCAAAGGCGCCGCCCTTCTCGTCCGCGTTCGACGGCGCCGCGGGGCTGAAGAGGGTCCGGGCGAGGTCGGGCAGGTGGTGCGGCTGGCACGCGAGAACAACAACGTCGCCGGTGGCCAGCGCCTGCCGGCCCCGGGAGAAGTGGAGGCAGCGCACGCCCTTCCGCGCGAACTCGCCGAGTGTGTCGGGCTGCCGCGTCAGCACCGTGATGCGGCTGGGGTGGACCACAACGTCCGTGGACGATCCGGCGGCAGGGCCGGCCGCAGACACCTCGTTGCTCGTGTCGCGCATGAGGCGGTACAGCAGACAGCGCGCGACGGCGCCACCGCCGACGATGACGAGCCGCAGCTCCAAGTTGTTCGTCGGGGCCGGCGGGGGCAGCGCTAGCGGCCACGTGAGCCGCGGCGGGGGCTGCGAGACGGTCCGGCCAAGCTGCTCCTCGAGCTTGATCTGCTGCTGGACGGCCGTGAACTGCACGAGGGTGTTGTACGCCGAGGCGAGGTCCGTCAGCTGCGCCTTCACGCACGAGTAGAGGTAGATGACGTAGTAGCACTGCTGCGCGATGCCCTGCGAGGCGAACGACGCCGTCTCCACCGTCTGCTGCAGCGTCGCATCCATGCAGGGCTGGTCGGCGAGAACCGTCGTCAGCAGGAGGTAGCTGTCGGCGTTCATCCCGAGGCACCCTCTGGGCCCGTTGCTGTTACTGTTGTACTAGTGCACGCGAGTCGCGCCTAGACGGCTCCTTCGCTGGCTCGCCGGGTCAATGATGCGCGCGAGGTGAAGTAGCCCTGTGGGTGCGTCCATATATATATGGTACCTCTTCGTTTTTTTTGGTTTCGAGTGCGGGTACTGACGGTTGATCAATGACGCTAGAAACACATGAATAGATGGAGAGAGACGGTGGGTACCAGTTGAAAGATGGCGGGCAGCAGAGGAAGGGGGGGGGGGGGGGAGGAGAGGGGGACGTGCTGACGTACAGCCATCCCCATACAGGCTGGCGGAACAAAACAGTCCTACGAGAGATATCGTGGTCATTTGCACGCGTTTAGTGCAGCCCTCACCATCCCGCTATACACGGATGCATTTGCTGGTCAAGATATGCTGATAAGCGTACGCACAGAGAATGTGGAACCGTCGCTACGGTCTGACAGTTTTGTATTTTCTTTTATTATATGGACAGTTAGCTGGTACAACACACAAAGCAAGACCGTGTGTGTGTGTGTGTGTGTCTCCCATCGCTGCCGTCGGAGCACCATCACACAGCTTCTACTCGTGTGTATTTGCGCATAATTATTTCTATGAGTGTTTAATAAATAACCCTTCTGTGGAAGTGAAATGGTCTTCGTCACTGGAGGCGCGCGCGATCTCTCTGCCTGTGCTGCCGGAGGACCTTACTGGAGATGCCAGCAGTGAAGGGAGGGAGGGGGGGGGGGATATGTGCAACTTCACGCGCACGGGTCTATTCCCCCCATTCTCACTCCCGGAACATTCAGCTACTCCGCATCCGCAGGCTTTTCCGCCGGCTGCTCCGCCTCTGCCGGCGGCTCAGCGCGGGCCCGCGCCTCCGCGTCCATCAGCGCGCGGACGCAGTCGGAGGCGGTCTCCGTCACGGCGTCCCGGAAGCACTTGAGCTCACCGCTGTCGACGCCGAAGAAGGCCTCCAGCTCCGTGCGCAGCTGCTTGACGCCAAGATTCGCCCGCTCCTCCGGCGTCATAGCCAGCACGCGGCGGTACACCTGCACGCGCACCGCGTCTTCGCTGGGGCCGGTGGGCTGCGGCGCAGCGCGGGGGCGCTGTGGGCTCACCCGAGGCTGTGCCCCCGCCTCGGCGTCGCCCTCCGTCCGCGCGCGGGCGGCCGGACGCGCCGCCGGGGCCGATGCCGAGCGCTCGCGCTTCTTCCCCGCCACTTCCCGCTTCTCCGCGCCCTTCGGCTTCATCAGAAACGCGAGCACGTCGTCGGCGAGAAGCGCGATGGGCTGCGACACCTTCACGCGCATCTCCAGCGCCAGCACGAGGCTGCGCAGCTTGTCCTTTGAGAGGCGGCCCAGCTTCTCCTTCACCTCCGCCTCCATGTCGGCCGGGAACCCCTTGAAATCCTCCAGCGCCGCCTTGCGCTGGCCGCCAACGCCTGGGCGGTTGTACACAAACCGGTGCAGGGGCTCCAGCGCCGCCTCCAGCTCCTTCGTCTTCTTCCCCCGCGGCACCGCCGTGAAGCAGGCCATGTCGCCGAGCCGCGTCCCAGTGCCCTGGGAAAGGCTGAACTTGGGCTCGTACTGGTCCCCATCCTCCACCGCGTCCGTCGAGTACATCGTCCCAAGCACTGCTTTCGTGGGCGGGTGCGGCAAAGTTGGCAGAGATGTGTGCGAGGCTATCGTTCCACAGACAGCCAATGAACAGAGAAGGAGGGTGGGTGGGTGGAAAGAATAGAATCGCTAGTGTAGTGAAAATAAAGTACTCTGTATGTATGAGTCTTTGCGTGTTTAGAAGCTCAACGCCAGTGGTGTATTTTCCTTTCTCGTGAGGTATCATAACGCGATTGTGCGGGAATGCATGAAGTATGACAACACAAAAAAAAGGCCAAGGGAGGGGGGGGGGGTGTAAGTTACGATTAATTGAAAAGGAGAGAATGGAGGTGGGGAAAAGGACATGGTGGGTTTATTTCACGGCTGCAGTCTGCCTTGTCGCTTTCTCTTTGTCGAGGAAAGCTGAGATGCATGCTTCCATACACACCCGCAATATTGCTTTATGAGTACGCACACACATCTGTGCGTATAGAGAACTCATTTATGTTTCTTCCATCTGCTTTGAGCGTTGATTTCATTTCTTTTTCAATTACACGGATGGCACCGTGCCGGCAATCCTCAAATACGGCGGCCCAGCAAAGAGAAAAGTAGGAAAGAGAAGAAAAAGAGGAACGATCTATTTTCTCCACATGGCGTTCTGTTAGAACAGGCGGGCGTCCGTATGGAATCACAAGACATAATACCGGGGACATGCAAAGACACAGGATGCAGTGGCACGGACGGACAACAAGTGATGTTGGGTGGGGGGTGGGGGGGGGGAGGAAGGGGAGGGATGAGAGAGAAA
>AUXJ01004974.1:0-14034 GCA_000482205.1 Herpetomonas muscarum
CTGGACACGATATAATAAAAATACACGAAGAGATCATTAATATCCGTTTTAACACCAAAGAAAACAGAGGAACGAGTGCGCGGTAGCGGCCATTTGTTCTTTTTTGTTAGGCCCCGTCTTCTTATATATTTCGTTTTCTTTCTTTCAATTTGTCGATTAATAAACCGTTTAAGAGTATTGTTTCTTCATTTCCTTTTCTTCTCCCCCCTCACTACTTTGTTTCTTGATAGTCCTGTGACGTCTGTGTGTCGCGGGTAGTTTTTGGGGGTCCACATCACACACACACACACACACACACAGAGAGACGCATAATTTGGTCCTTTGGTCGCGATGCCGCCGAAGCAGAAGGGTCAGAATGTGCGGGGGCGCGACAAGATTTTCTCGAAGGCGGTGGAGCACGTCCACATTGGCGTCGGACATGCCGTCCTCGGCAACCTTTCTCTGCAGCTCGCGGCTGGCCCACCGCCGCTCGCCCGCGGCGTCGGCAGCAGCGACCACCACACGACGACGACGGCCGCGGATGTGAAGTCGGGTGAGCTGACGTTCCAGGAGCAGCAGCAGCGCGCGGCCGCCCTCCTCGCCGACCGCCCCGCCTTCTACACGGAGCTGAACGCGCAGCTGCTCTCGCACACATCGAAGGACTTCAAGAAGTTCCGCTGGGAGGTGCTGGAGCTGTGCGAGACGCGCCCGCTCTTCCTCCTCAACCGCTACGAAATCGCCCGGAAGCTGCTCGACTGCCTCATCCAGCGCAGCAGCGGGACCTTTGGCAACAAGTCCAAGGCTGCTGCGGCGCTGAAGGGCGGCGAGGACGCGAGCCGCGGCGAGACGACGGAGGGCTTTGAGGGCTTCGCCCGCCTCACGATCGCCTTTGTCCGCGACACGCAGGAAAAGTTCCTGCCCTTCTACGAGGTCTTCCAGCAGGCGGTGCAGGCCGGCCTGTGGGACAAGAATGGCCACCTCATCGCCGACGTGAGCCGCCTCCAGCTCGTCTACGCGGTCCAGGCCGCGTGGTGCCGCGAGCTGGCGCCGTACTGGCTGCCCGCCGTCGCCCCAGCCGGGGCAGACGCGGAGCCGAATAGCGGGCGACTCGTCCGCCGCATCCTCAGCCTCTACGTTGCGCAGCTGCGCGACACGAAGGAGTACATCCGCCGCCTGGGCGCCGAGTGGCTGGCGTACCTCTGCCGCATGTGCCGACCAATGGTGAGCCTCGTCGTGGAGCTGGCGTGTGGCGACGTCCTCGCCGGCTTCGAGACGCACGCCGTCGAGGACGCCCGTGCCGCAGCGCAGGCTGCGTCCGCTGAGGCCCAGGAGCTCCTCCAGGGAGACGACGGCGTCGGTATTGGCGGGGAGGACGACAACGACGACGAGGAGGTGGAGGCGGCTGGGGCCACCAGCAGCACCGCGGAGGCCGCAGCAGCGGCAGCCGATGACGTCCCTCTTGAGGCGCTCACGCGCGATGTGTGGGCGTCGGCCCGCGTCGAGACCTTTGTGACGCGCGAGATGCCGGTGCACCCTGTCATCGACGGCATGGTCTTTTTCGCCGCCGAGCTGTTCCGCGGCATGCGCGGGTCCCTCAACACCAATTTTGAGCGCTTCTACGTGAAGCTGCTCGAGAGCTTTCTCCTCCTCGACGACGCCGGTCGCGCGCAGGTGCGGCAGCAACTGGTGAAGAAGGCGGCGGGCGCCGACAGCATGCTCGTCCATGAGTTCTTTAGCGACGACGACGAGGACAAGAATGAGGAGGAGGCGCGGGGTGACAAGAAGGAGGGCGATGACAAGGAAACGGGCTCCATTGGCGCCCGCACTCAGCAACGCGCGCCGCTCCACGCCGCCGACGGGGACCTTAGCTGGCCCGGTGTCTTCTCCGCCTCGGACGCGACCAGCATTCCCTCCAGTGCCGCCAGCCCGGTGGAGCGGGAGGAGGACGGCGAGGCCGCCACGATCCCAGGCTTCACCTGCTGCACGAGTGACGCCGTGTGCGCAGCACAGCTGCTCGTGCGCGAGGTGGGCAGCGCCGCGATCCGCGGCGCCCTCGACATGGTTCTTCGTGAGACAAAGAAGCATTCCTCCCGCGGGCTCGACAGTGAGGGCGACGACGACGAGGAGGAGGAGGATGGCGCGAGGGATATGACCGCGGCGTCGCAGGACGGCGGCGTCCGCCCCGCACACCGCATCCTCTTTGCCGTCGTGACCTGTCTGCAGGCGGGCAAGGCGCAGCACCTCCGCATTCTTGCGGCGACCCTCAACGCGTCCTCGTATTTTTTGTGGGCGGACCGCAGGGAGCTGCCGCTCATGACGGCCATCGCGGCCAAACTCCGCAAGGCGGTGGTCCTCACGCGGCCGTCGTCGAAGAAGCGCGCCGCGGCGATGGGGGCGAGTCGGGGGGACGACGACTACCTCCACTGCGCCGGCGCGGTGCTCGAACTTGTCCACCCCCTCTGCGCAACTGCCCACCTCGGGGCACAGGAGCCCTCCAACGCGAGGGCCACGGCGTGGCTCATGGAGCTGCAGAAGCTGTTCCTGCCCGTCGCGAAGGAGTGCGTGGCTAACGTCGCGGGGATCGCCAACGGCGCTGGGGGTGAGGGCGATAACACTACGGCGAAGGCCGCGCGGCTCGTGCTCTTTGCGTTTGCGCAGGACGTCCTGCAGAAGAACTTCACCTTCTGCCTCGCGGAGGAGCGGCGCCTTGCCGAGACGCACTCCGCCCTCTATGGCGATAGCGACAGCAGCGGCGACGACGACGATGCAGCTGGCGTCCGCCACGGTGTTCGCCGGCTTCGCGCCAACGGCACAACAGCAGACGACGACCGCGAGGACGCGTACGTGCCGGAGGAGGACCGTGAAGGCGGCAGCGGACGTGCGGCCCGTAGCATCAGCAGCAGCAGCAAGTTCTCCACGGGGACGAGGGGCGGGGCACGGCGGAGTCGCGCGGCTGTGGTGCAGTCATTCCTCACCCCACTGGCGCTGACGCTGCTGCACAGCATCTGCCACAACGCGTGGTCGACGGCGGGTCACGTGCTTGCAGATGGACGCAGCACGTCGCCCACCAACACCCGAGACCGTCGCACCATCGTTGACCAAGCCATCCTGCTCGCCCGCCTGACGATGGACCGCACCCGCCACCTCAACAGCAGCCCCCTCCAGCAACTCCTCCGGCTCGTCTCGCAGAAGGCGAAGCAGCAGCAGCAGCAGCAGCAGCAGGCGAAGGAAGCTGCAACGGATGGGAAGACGGCCGACCCGCAGCAGGACAGCGCCGGGCAGGCGCTCGTCGTGGTGCTTGAGAATCTGCTCCGCCAGCTCGTCTCCCTCGCCAGCGTCGTCACGGCCCCGGCGTCGTCGAAGGGCAAGTCGCAGCAGCAGCGTGCGGCTGCGGCGGCCACAGCGAGCCTGGCCGACAGCCGACCCTTTCGCCAGCGCGCACTCGATTGGCTGAGCCTCACTCTCCCCCTCTTCGGCGCCCTCGCCACGTCGTCAGCCGCTGCGACCGCGGTCGCTGAGCTCAAGGACGGGCTGCTCGCCATTCTCCGCAACATCAAGATGGCCGCGTCGTCCTCCGCGTCCCCGGCGGCCGACAGGGCGCGCACCACCGGCGACCTCCTCGCCTCCTCGACAACGTACGCGCTCTACGCCCGGATCGCCGTCCTCCTTGTCAACTTAGCCTCGCCCGCGACCACAGGCCGCCGCCGCGGCGGCAGCGACAGCGTCACCAGTGGGAAGAAGAAGGGGAAGAAGGCCGCGGCCACCCAAGACGCCAGCGCGGCCAACTCGGAGGAGCAACAACAGCAGCAACGGGCGGAGAGCCTGCAGCACCTCGCGGAGACCATCTCCATCCTCGCACGCGGCTTCATGGACCAGCAGGCCAGCTGCGCAACCGCGAATCAGGGGGTCATCGCCCAGTACGGCAACGGCACGCAGCACCGAACGGCGCCGCTGCCCGGCGAGGAAAGCCGCGCACGCCTGTTTCAAGGTGCGGAACTGCTCCTCGGTGCACTTCTCAACGTCCTCGACGTCGCCGGCAACCGCAACAGCAACAACAGTGGTATGGCGACGCTGCACACGGCCCTCACCCCAGAAGCACAGCGGCAGCTCTTCGAAGTGATCCTGCTCGAGTCGCTGACGGCGCCGTCGCAGCCGCTGCGCATGATCGCCCTGCGCCTGGTGCAGGCGTTCTGCCACCCCGACTGCCCGGCCGCGCAGCGCTTTGCCGGCGCCGGCCCGCTAGACCTCTCCCTCTGCGACGCCCTCCTCGCCGCCGAGGCGTACAACCCCCTCTCCCACACCGGCAACCTCGACGGCCTCCGACAGGCCCTCGCAAAGGTCTCCTTCGCCGCCGAGGCCGGCACCATCGCTGACCCGCTCGAGCGCGTCGTGCTGGCGAGGGCGATGATCGGTCTGCTGTACCTCAAGTTCGCCGACGCCTGGCCCACGGCGCTGAAGATCCTCACCGGCCTCCTGCGCCGCGAGCGCACAACGATGCTACCGGTAGGGACAGCAGCCGAGGGCGAGGACGACGGCGACGACGCGGAGGACGACGACGACAACCATCACGACGCCCGCGGGCCGCGCGCGCGCACCCTCGAACCGGTCGTGTGGGACTCTGTCATCTGCCGCTACGCCCACCTCCTCGTCTTTGGCGACGTCCTCGGGAGAGACGAAGGCGACAGCACCCGCAGCGCGAATGCCCCTGGTTTCTCCGGTGAGATGGCCGACAATGAAGAGGAGGACGAATATGCGGACGACAGCGACGATGACGACGACGTGTCGTGCTTCTACTATCACATCCGCCTGACCGACTTCCAGCGGCACCAGAAGGGCGAGCTCGTGAGCAAGGCCTTCTCCGTCGCGCAGTACGTCAGCGGCGGCGACGTTGCCGCGGACCGCGAGAACGGGGGGGCGGGGGACTCGCTTGCGATGGGCTCCGTCAGCGGCGGCGTGGTGCTTGTGAACATGGCGGAGGAGGATCACGAGGTGCTTGCGTGGGAGACCCACGCGCCGCTGTTGCTGTCCGCCGCCGGCGACGCGCAAAAGAGGAAATCGCGCCGCGGCGCCGAGCTGTCCACCGACCGCGCGACGCTTGCCAAGACGTTCCTCGGCTCGCTGGAGGAGATGATGAAGAACAGCTCGTCCGTCGACCGCAAGCTGCGCCTCGTCGAGGACCTTGTGTTCGAACTGGTCGCGATCCAGCGCAACGAGCACCCTGGCATCGTCGCGGCGCGCGGGGCGGGCGGCGGTGGCGGCCCCTCCAAGAAGCTGGACGACCGTCTCGCACTCGCCATGAAGGCTTGCAGCGTGGCGCCGACGACGATCCTCACCAACCAGGACCGTCGCCGGCTACCCGCCGCCGTCACGGATCTGCTCTCCCGCCGCAACGCGCAGCTGATCGAGCTCTTCCTGTCGTACACCTCCGACGCGAATGGGCGGCTGCAGCGCGGCGCGATTGACAACCTGAAGCGCCTCAAGGTGGAGCCCTTCGCCACCCACCACGCGAAGCTCACGCCGTACTGCGAGCCGTCCAAGGTTCTCTTCAACTTTCTGTCCTCCTTCCACGTTGAGACGGACATCCCCGTGCACGAGCAGCCGGACTATGTGTCGACTGCCCTCGCCATCGCCCTGCCCAAGCTGGTCGCCAACGTGTCGAAGGAAAAGCGCCGCGACCAGGCGGTTCTGCAGCGCCGCATGATGGGCTTTCTCACCCACCTCGCCGACCGCATGGCGCGCGAGGGCCGCAGCACCGGCGACGACGGCATCGCGCAGGTGCTTGACAAGCTTGTCCAGCGCCTGGTCTTCAGCCGCGTCTCGGCGGCACCAGCCCCCAGCGACGCTGCTGCTGCTGCTTCCGGTAGCGCAACCAAGCTGCGCCCGGAGGACTTCCGCTTCCACGACATGTGGTGCGCGTGGGTGAGGGAGTCCTTTGAAAGCGGCGGCCACTGCACGCGGCAGTTGGAGCGGCTGTGCAAGCAGCTGGTGAGCACCGTGCAGCTGCTCGGCTCCCTTCTCCAGGCCATCGGGGCCCGCTTCGTCTCGTACGTGACGTGCTGCCTGCACCTCGTACTCGAGGGCTACCTTGTGGCCTGTAAGCACATGCTGAAGGAGCCCCTGGACGCCCTGTCTCACCACCGCCGCTGCGATGACGACAGCGATGACGACAAGGCCGCCTACCAGCGTCGCGTCACCGCCTTCGTGGCTGGCGTGAACCGCACTCTCAGCTCCTCCTCCGTCTCCTCGACGCTCGCGCAGCTGCGTCGCTCCTCGCTCGTCGTCGTGGCCCAGGTGTTTGAGCAGTTTCCGGAGGACTGCATGGCGGCGATGGAGACGTCGCCGCGGCTTTTGTACTGCATTGGCGACAAAGAGACAACGGCCGACTCGCTCATTGGCAAGTACCTCTCCTCCCTCCTCCGCAACTCCCGCGGCTCGACGCAGGACGCGACGGGCCCAGCGACGAAGACGGTGGCCGCATCGGCCAGGTCCGGCGCCACCTCGTCCGCCGCGGCTGCGGCTGCGGCCGTGGCGCGGAAGGCCAGCCGGAGTTATGTGACACCGGTGCTGCGCCTGCTGACGGCCTGGTCCCAGAGCACGGCGCTGCTGCCGCTGTTCCCGCTCTTCCCCGACGTCGCCGTTGGCACCTTCGCCGAGGTCTTCGCCGTCAGCGGTGGCTCCGAGCGCGGCGGGGGCGGCAGCTCCGTTCACCGCGCGTCGCTTGTGGCACTCCACCAGGGCCTCGCCTGCCTGAACGAGCTGCTCACGATGCGGGACGAGAGCTTCCCGGCCAAGTACCTCGCCCCCGGCCGCGGCGCCGCATCCGCGTCGAAGGGCAAGTCGAAGAGCGGCGAGATGGTCACTTTTGGGGAGACGTTCCTGTCCCCTAACGTGCTCCCCATCTTCACTAGCATCTACAGCCTCGTTGTCTCCGGCGCGGAGGAGGAAAGTGGTGGCGGGGACGCAGCTGCAACCAGCACCACGCAGCAGCGGAAGAAGCAGCGCGCTGACAGCGGTGCGAGCGGGCGCGGTCGGTTCTCGATCATGTCCTTCCGCGTGTCGACGTGGAAGGAGATCATGCACACGACCTCCCACCTCTCCACGTATCTCACGGAAATCAGCCAGCAGCAGCAGCAGCAGAAGCGCGGCGCCAAGGACGAGGATGTGGCTGCGATGGGCAACATGCTGAGCCGCCTTGCGGAGGTGGCGCTGCGCGTCGTGACGCACCCGGCGTGCGTCGCGGACAGCAACACGGCCATGGCCGCGCTCGATGTGGTGGAGAAGCTGCTGCGCGAGGTCCCTCGAGCGGACTTCAGCATGGAGCGCCACTTCCGTCCACTCATCAGCCTCACCAACGTCATCACGCCGCCGCAGTCGCGGCTGCGCCTGCTGGGCACCGTGAAGCACGTCCTCGCGCACAAGGCGACGGTCGTGGACCCCATCGGACGGTACCGCATCGCCGCGACGACAACCGCAGAAGCCTCCACGGCGGCCTTCCAGGCCCAGCTGGAGGCCGCCGGGCGTGCCGTGTGCTGCCTCAACAGCTTCGAGGACGACAACGAGAATCTGACCCGCTACGACTTTGAGCTGCGCTACCACGCCTTCCACTCGCTCACCCACTTCTTCAACAACAAGGGCAACTACGGCGCTATGGTGGCGGCGGGCCGCAGCGCGCGCGGGCAGCAACAGCAGCAGCAGCAGCAGCGGGGCACCGCCCGGGCCAGGTCGGCTGATCGCGAGGAGGAGCAGGACGACGAGGAGAACAAGCGCGCCAACGGCAGCGAGAAGACGAAGACCGTCGGCAACATCGGGGTGCGTAAGGAGCGGAAGTACGAGGGAGAGCACGATGTGCAGATTCCTCTCGACCGCGAACTGGCGCCGGTGCTGTGCGTGGAGGGTTTTCTCTCCATCGCGACAACCGTCACCTTCCTGCTGCGCGATCCCGAAAGCACGATCCGTGCGCTGGCGATCCAGCTCATGACGGCGATGCTGCGGTACGCGACGAGCGTCGACGGAGAGCAGCAGCTGGGGCCGTACGCGCAGCTCGTCCTGGACGACGTGATCCGTCGTGTCCTGCTGCCGTCCCTGCGCCGCGGTGTCGTCGCGCGTGACGTCAACATCCGTGCAGACCACATGGTGGTGTTCGGCGCGCTCGGTCGCCACTATGCGAGTGCATTCCCCAGCTTCGCCGCGCTCTACTCGCCCAACACGGAGCAGAACTTTTTCCAGAATGTCGGCCACGTCCAGCCCCGGTGCCGGCTCCACGCCCTCGCGATTCTGCGCCGCGAGGCGGCCAAGATCAACGTCCGCGACCTTCTCCGCGTGTTCGTGCCGTTCCTGATGAGCGCTGTGAAGGACTTTGCGCAGGGGAAGCGCGACCTGCGGAACCTGACCGAGTCCAAGGCGAAGGGCTACTGCGACGCCGTCCTCATGACAATCGCCGCCGTCTCGGCCAAGCTGCCGTGGGACGCCTACCACCGCATCCTCACGCTGTTCCTCGTCAACGCCGCCTCCAACGCGTCGCTGCGCATGCCCATGCTCCGCGGTGTCGTCCAGGTGCTGAACAACTTCACCTTCCTCGACGAGGACGTCGACGCCGCGACGCGGGCCGACGGCAACGAGGAGAAGGAGGAGGCCGCGCAGAAGAAGAAGAAGCCCAGCAGCGGCGATGGCGCGGACGACGACGACGAGGACGACGACGACGAGGACGCTGGTGAGGGCGAAGAGGACGAGGAGGAGGCCCGCGTCAACGCTGAGGTTGCAGCGCGGCGGCGCCAGTTCCGGAACCAGCGCATCATGACGGTGCTCGAGCAGGACATCCTCCCGCAGCTCTTTGACTTTATTGGCGATGGCGAGAAGAGCAAGAAGTCGCTTGGCATCGCGACGACGGGTGGCGAGTTCAAGGGCAACCAGCACAGCGTCACAGCCATTCGACAGGCCCAGCAGAAGGAGGACAAGGCGGCGTCCAACACGAAGAATGCGATCCTGCAGCTTCCGGTGGCGATCGCCATCACGAAGATTGTGAAAAAGTTCCCTGAGGAGCGCTTCAACTTTTACACGGACCACATCCTCGACGCCGTCATCGCGAAGCTGCGCACCAAGAACGACAAGCATCGTGAAAGTGCCCGGCGCATCCTCGGCGCGCTGCTCAAGGAAACGGGCCCCAGCAAGCTCCGCTTCGTGGTCACCAAGCTGAAGGACAACCTCGTCCACGGCTACCAGCTCCACGTGCTCGGCTACACCATCGTGACGCTGCTCTACCAGCTCTATGAGCCGCAGTACGCCCTCACGTTGGACGGCAACAACCACGGCAGCAGCGGCAGCCGCGGCGGTGCGAAGAAGTCCGCTGACGGGGCGGGCGACGAGGATGACCTCAGCGCCTCCCTGGACCCTGTGCGGGCCGCCCTCGAGGAGGCCAAGCGCCTTCACCGCGAGCGCAAGCAGCGAGGCAAGAAGACTGGCGGCAGCGACGAGGACGACGATGATGACGACGACGTTGATGCCGACAGCGGTGAGCGCGCCCGCAAGAAGCCGCGGCGCGGCGCAGCTGCCCACGACCCCAATGACACGCGCACCGCGGCGGAGCGTCGCGAGGACGAGGTCGAGGCCGCCGAGGAGGAGCTGCTTGCGCAGCTGATGCCCTTCTACGACGCCACCAAGTCCGGCTTCAGCTACGCGGAGGGCATGACCTACCTGATGGAGATCATGGACGACCTCATGCGCATCTTCCTCGATGACTACCTCGGCGAGGTGGGCATGCAGAAGGAGCAGGTGGAGCTGATGAGCACGATCGTCGAGGTCAAGCGCAACCGCTCCCTGCAGGGCTTCTCGTTCATTGCGCGGCACTGCGAGGCATCGCGGGTCATGGAGGTCTTTCTCCAGCGCATCACGTGGGTGCTGACGCCGCCATCGAACGCCGCGTCGCTCGACCCATCGCAGCTGCACGGGAGTGAGCGCGCCAGGGCCCTTCTCATGCAGGAGATGAAGAACAAATACCTCACCGTCAGCAAGAACGCGGGGGCGGATCTGGTGTTTGTGGAGAAGGTGCGGCTCCTGGCCACGCGCATCGCGCGCGGTCTCATGACGAACCCGAGCATGCACATTGACGCCGCCTTTGCGCAGGTGCGCGACCTCCTCAACAAGCACAATGCCGTCCGCGAGGCGAAGATCAAGGCTTTCGAGGCCCGGGACGGCACCCGCCGCATCCGCGGCAACGCGCACATGGTCATCCACAAGGCCCAGCACGACTCGTGGAAGGAGCAGCTGGACAAGAACTTCCTCGTGGAGCCGGTGCCGGAGCGGGTGGATGTGGATTTTAGCAGCCACACCGTCCTCGCCACGCAGCAGAAGCAGAAGCTGCGCGTGTACAAGGGCCGCTACGGCGCGGTGGTGCAGGAGGCCGCGCGCGATTTCTACCGCGAGGACCCGACCACGGCGGTGGTGCTGGACACGCTCGATGAGTTCCTCATGCGGTTCCTCCTCAGCGTCCTGAAGCGGGTGCTGGGCATCGGGAAGGAGCAGAAATACACCGCCGCGGCTGTGCAGCTGGACCTACTACGTCGCCAGAAGGCGCGCAAGAACGCCGCGCGCGACAGCGACGAGGACGAGGATGGCGACGATGAGGAGCGGGACGCCCCAGGCAGCGACGCCGAAGATGGAGACGAGAGCGGTGACGAGCTGAGCGTGCAGCAGCTGGACGAGGACGGCGAGGACGACCTCGACGCCTTCGCGGACGCACAGCAGGAGGACGAGGAGGCTGGCAAGGCCGCCGCCTCCACCGCGCACAAGCGCAACCGCCGCAACAAGAGCAACGGCACGAAGACGGCGGGCAGCGACGGCGAGGAGAATGACGACGAGGATTATGCGCAGGATGTCAATGAAGACGACGACGGTGAAGAGCAGCAGCACGCCCCCGGCCCACTGATGCGGCGGAACAAGAAGGCCAAGCTGAGCATCAGCTTCACGACGGAGTACCGTGCGCTGCTCGAGTCCCTTGTGCCAGCCGTCCTCACCACCCTTCAGGGCGAGGGCAGCGACCCCGTCATCGCCAACGCGCTCGATTGCCTTCTGGCGCTGGTGTCGCTGCGGCCGCCCCTGTCGACCGTCCACGACCTCAACGCGAGCCTCTTCAACACCGTCACCGGCTTCTTTGGCCGTGGCGGGAGCATCAAGCAGCGGGCGATGCGGGTGTGCGCGGCTGTCGTGGCGCACCAGCCCTTCAACCTCTCCACCGACCAGGCCGCCCAGCTGATGCGCCTCGTGCGGGCGGAGGTGATGGACCGCAGCCAGTTCATGCCGATGGCGCTGTCGCTCTTCTACGCGGTGGTGGGCAAGCACAGCCACATTGTCGAGATTTACGACATGATCGACGTCATCACGGAGCTGATGGTGCACCTCTCCACGAAGCCGGTGATTGTCCGCAAGTGCGTAATGATCTTTGTGCGCTTCCTGACAGAGTTCAAGCTGACGGCGGACAAGTTCCGCTCCCACGTCGACCAGCTGTGCAAGAACCTGGACTTCCCCGAGCTGTCGGGGCGGCTGGCGCTGCTGGAGTGCCTCGACACGCTCGTGTCGCGGCTGCCGGTTGTGGTGCTGCGGCAGGAGGCGCCTGTGCTCCTCGTGCCGCTCGCCGTCACGATCACCAGCTGCGAGTGGAGGCAGGGCCGGGAGCGCGCGGGGCGCGTCCTGCAGAACATTGCGCGCTTCGCCGGCATTGACGTGCTGGTGCCGATCCTCTCCGGCTGGCTCAGCGGCGAGCGGACGTCGCGGCCGCAGCGGACGATGGCGGCGCAGGTGTGGGCGACGATTCTGCCCGCGCTGTCCAAGGCGTACGACCTGCCCGACGCGGCAGCGGCGCAGCGCACCGGGAAGGAGGCGCACAGCACCGGCGACGCGACCGACGACGACCGCGCCGCCTACCAGGCGAGCTGCGAGTGGTCCGTCAGCGGCGTCCTCAGCGGCTGCCT
Source organism: Herpetomonas muscarum (assembly GCA_000482205.1). Taxonomy (NCBI): domain Eukaryota; phylum Euglenozoa; class Kinetoplastea; order Trypanosomatida; family Trypanosomatidae; genus Herpetomonas; species Herpetomonas muscarum. The sequence continues at coordinate 11,943 of AUXJ01004974.1, forward strand.
CTACGACCAGTTCAAGGCCGCTGGGGTGAAGATCCACCAGCAGCAGAAGACGGCGACGGCGTCCGGCGACGCGCTGCTCTCGTGCAGCCTCGGCGGCGTCAGCAAGAAGGACCGCGAGACGGCCGAGATGAAGGGGTGGTCGCTCGTTTTCTACAGCCTTCGCTGCGCCGAGGCGATGCTGGTTGCGCTGCCGGATGAGCTCTACCCCGTCCTCGGCCCGCGCCTGCTGCCGGCCCTCGTCGACCGCCTCGTCACGCACACCCACCCGTGGGTGCAATCCGTGGCGCTGCGCATCCTCCGACACTATTGCTACGTCTACGTCGAGCAGCGCGCGGCGTACCTGCAGGAGGCCGTCGCGCCGTCCCTGCTGCACGCCGCCGCGGTGGCCGAAGGGGAAGACGCGGGCGACGACGACGACGACGACGACGCCACGATGATGCAGCAGCAGCATTCGTCCCTGCCCCTTCCGTACATGCTCGCGCCGCTCCGCCGCGACGTCCGCGGCGCCGATGCCGCGACGAGGGAAAAGGCCGTTAAGGTGGAGTGGGCGCCTGCCGCCCAGCGCACCTTTGACGGCCTGTCGTCGCTCCTCAAGACTCTCCTGTCGCGTGTTGGGGCGTCCGATGTCGCGAACGAGCAGCAGAAGGCGAACCGCACCCTCGAGGACGACCGCTCCCGCACCGAAGCGCTCAAGATCATGGTGTATACGGCGAAGGCGCTTTCCCACGTGGCGACGAGTCTCCTCTTCGCGACGCGCGCCGCGGCCGGCTTCCAGAAGCAGGTCAAGCTGCACATCACGAACGGGTACGCCTCCCTCCTCCGCCACGTGCACAGCCTCGCGAAGCCGGTGCTGGAGCAGCGGGCGGTCACAAACTATATTGTCCGCTCCGCGACCCTCGTGCAGTTCTTTGGCGGCCTCGTCTCCGTCCTCCCCCAGGCCGTGACGCCGCCGGCGGTGGAGGACGGCGCGGATGCGGAGGAGGCCGACGCGATCAACGCGGCGGTGCGGTGGCTCCTTGGCCGCGGCATAAACATTCTCGCCTTCACGCAGCGCACCGTCGGGCCGCTGATGGCGTGCGCCTTCGCCGCCGCCCGCCTCCCGCAGCACCGGAAGCTGCACGAGTACGCCCACCAGGCGGCCTCGGTCGTCAAGCAGCAGCTGGAGGACCGACGCGCGCTTCTCAGCGGTGGCGGCGGCGGCCTCGACGCTGCCGACGCAGTCGATGAGGAGCCGGCCAGCGCGACCGGCAAGAAGCGTCGTCGCGGGGGCGTGGACGCAGCGGAGGCGGAGGAGGGGCGGCTGCGGGGCCGTGGCGCCGGCGCAGCCGCCTCCCCAACGCTCGACACGGTGTTGACGGAGCTCACAGCAAGTCTCGCGCAGCTGCGCGAGGAGAAGCGGGAGCGGAAGATTGCGGCCGAGACGCGGAGCAACTTGAAGCGGAACCGGCGCGAGATGGAGAAGAAGGCCGGGGGCGGCTCGTCCTTCGCAGGGCGCCGGGACGGCGGCGGCAGCGGGGACAGGAGGAAGAAGGGAAAGAGGATGGCACCGCGAAAGTAACGCCGTGAAGGAAAAACAGAAAACAAAAACGAAGGAAGCGAACAGACACACACACACACACACACATACAGGTGTGTGCATGTTGCCGGGACGCCGCCATCGACACGGTTGAATCCTCCACCCTCCTCCTTCTCAGCTTGCACTCCCCATATATTTGAAAAAGAGATCATCCACCACCAGCCCTTCTGTGTGTCTTTGAGCTGTTCTCGTTGCTGGGAAGAAGAACAATCCGGTATGGTATGGTGGCCACTCTTCTCGTTGGAGTCGTCTGCCACGAGGCCATATCAATTTTTTTGTGTATGTGTCTTTGTTTTTATTCGGTAAACGCTGGAAAGAGCAGCTTATAAATTTCTTTTTTCTTTAGTTGGTGCTGATTACTTCCCAAGTTGTCTTGTTTTTTTTTTTGTCTTTTTCATATGTTTGCTCTAAGTTCCTCCCTTTATATATTATTATATATATAATAATATATATCATTTTTTTATTTACGGTTCTCCATTTAAAACTCTTCGACACCTAAACTACTTGTAACTGCCT
>AUXJ01004984.1:0-10272 GCA_000482205.1 Herpetomonas muscarum
GGCCAACGTGAATACGAAAGAAAGGGATTTAGGGATTAGCGGGGCCGCAGCAGCAAAAAGGGGGGGAGGTTGAAAGCAAATATATAAATATAAATATATATATATATATATATAATATTGTTTGGGTGGGTGGGGGGTCTCGATATAGGAGATTCGTCAGCTCTGCGCGCACCGTTTACCGGGTGGTGTATGACCTCTGGGGCTATTGACGAGCACTTGCTCTTATGTTTCTCCTCTTAACTCAACAATGTATAGGCGCTTGTTTTTTTTTGGTATGAGGATTAAAATACATATATATATATATATATATATGTGTGTGTGTATAGGAGAGAGAGGAGGTCGAGACAGCAGAGGGAGGCAAAGAAGAGGAGAATGGCGACAAGTATGCAGGGCCATGCGGAGGGTGCGCGCCTGTGATACGCGCACGCCTCTCTGCATCCCCCCACCCCCACCCACAAGAGGCACACGCACACACATCATAATCATTTGAATGCTCCCCCGGACGCCTTCCGTTTTATTTTTCTCTTCGATATTCCACAGGGGGGCGGTTAAAACGAGACAACTGAGGGCATGCGTTGGACAGCACGCAGAGAGCGAGAGAGACATATATATATATATATATATATATATATATTATATATATGTGTGTATGCATGTGTGCATCCGCATCGCATGTTGAATACATCCCACACACACACACGCACACACCCCTCTGTATCTTGAACCGTCGGGGGGAACAGGTGGGTGTCCGCACTGTTCGCTTTCCTTGTCGCTGCCGTTGCTGTGGAGGCGTCCCTGTGGTTGTTTCATGTTTTTTTGTTGTTTGTTGTTGCTGTATGTGGTTCTCTAACTGCTCCATCGTCTTCCCCTATAGGGGAATAGCGCAGGAGCCACGCAGTGCGGGCACGCGGCGCCCTCTCTTTTCGTAATTAACATCTGAGGGGATATATCGGCATATCCGTTGCAACCCCAACACAGGAGAAAGGAAAAATTGAACAACACAAAGAGAGAGAGAAAAAGGAAAAATCAACCAGAACCAAAGCACCGCCTCCGGGAGGAGAGCGTAAGAAGGAACGAAGAGGGGAGGGGGAAAGGGGGGGGGACAGTCTTCAACCTTTTTCGTTGCTGCTCCCGTATGTGTGTGTGCGTGGTTTCTTTTTTTTCTGTACATCAGCACACGCACCACACCCGCTCCGCTGCCGGCATCGATGACCTTGGAGGGCCGACACACCAACACGGCCACGACGCCGAGGAAGAAAGAGAGGCAGAAAAAAAAGGGGGCCGGTGGGTGAATATATCACAACGCATGGAGGTAGATGCTGGATATATATATATATAATATATAAATTATGCATATAGTACAAGAAAGATGCAAGGAGGAGGGGGGGTGATATAGAGACAGAGGGTGGGGCTTATAGCGCGAAGCAGAGTTCAAAGTTGATCTCGCCGTTGCCGTAATACACCTGCCCGCGCTCGAGCGTGCCGGGCTTGTACCAGAAGAGCGAGCCGTCAAACAGCCAATTCGTCACCGCCACAACATTCAGGCCGGCGTCGTACTTCACTGACCACACACCCGGCGGGGCGTCGGCGGTGATGGGGCGGAGGAAGTCGGTGTGGGGGTTGTATGTCGGGCCGTACAGGATCGCATTGTCCTCCGCCTTGCCGAGGGCGAGGAGGCGCAGGTAGCAGGAGGGGCGCAGCGCGTGCTGCAGCGGCTGCCCGGCGAAGGCGCGGTTGCGGACGATGCCGGCGACGGCGGCGGGGGAGGTGCCGACGGTCGCCGCCGCCTCGGGCGAGAGCATGTACTCCCCGCGGACGGAGAGGCGGCACGCAAGGTCGTGGGCGCGGACGAAATACGCGAGCCGGCGGGACTCGGTCGTCGACACCACCATGAACTTGGGCCTGTTGTCTTTCTTGCGGCGCGGCGGCGCCTCCTCCTCCTCCTCCTCCTCCTCTTCCTCTTCCTCCTCTTCCTCCTCTTCCTCCTCCTCCTCGGCGTCGTCATCAGCCTTGTTCTTCTCCGCCTCCTCAAGCGCCTCCCTCGCCTTGCGCAGCACCTCGTCCGCGTCGGGCAGCTCCACCTCCGGCTCGGGGGCGGGGGGGATGTCCTTGCGCACCTTATACTCGTATTCGGGGATTCCCTGGTACACGCCCCGCAGCTCCGCGCAGAAGGCGGCCTGCTCCTCGGTGAGCTCCTCCATCAGCGTCCAGTTATTGCCGCTGTCGGTGCTAAAGAAATTCACGCGGGGGCCCAGCGGACCGTCGGGAAGCACCTGGGCGACCAGATAGTCGTTGTTGTACCCATTCACCTTCCCCCAGAACTCGACCGGCGCGTGGTTGAAGCGGGCGGAGAGGAGCGGCAGCGAGCACTGCAGCGAGGCCTTCTCCTCCGTGTTGAGCGCGCGCCCGATGACGGGCAGGTAGCTGGCGTTGGCGGTCGCACCCATTGCTAATGTCACCGCGGCGGCAGGCGCAACGTGTAGAAAGCTCGAGGCAGCGGTGGTGGTGGTGGTGGGCGGTTCGGCGTCGTGAGCGCGCGTGTGCTAGCCAGCGTCCGTATGTATCCGTATGTATGTGTGTATGTGTGTGGGTATCTGCACTAGTCAGATATGGATGAAAAGTGTTGTTGTTGTTTTTTTAACGCGCCCGTGGCGTTTTCCGTAGCTGAGAAATAAAAAGACAAAAGAAGATGCGAGGAGAAGGAATCGACATTGATACTGTATATTCACGAGTGACAGCATGCATCGTGTGTATCTGTATGTGTGTGATAGAACGACATATTTGCAAGACTGCCATCAGCGCTCTCGCTGCACATTCTTCCATGGCGCTTCCCTATTCGAGGTATGACTGGATGCAGACATTTTGGCTCCACTTTCGTGTGTTTTTTTCGGTCTTTGGCTGTGGCGGATTTTGTCGGAGACGACAAGTGGCCATGGCGCCTTCAATTATCTCTCCCTCTCCCTTTCTTTACCGTTCACGCAGGCGTCGTCGACAACAGCAGCAGTTGGGAGTTGCGGGGGGGAGAGAGAGAAGAGGGGGGGAGAGAGGGAGAGAGGTGCGGCCTTAGACCGCTGCCTCCTCGGGCGGGGCCTTGTCGTCGCCGGCCAGCTCCGCCCGCGTCGCCGCGCGGGCGAGCGCGACGGCGTTGCGGAAGGCGTCGAGCAGCGCACGCTGGGCGGGGGTGCCCTGCTGCACGCACGTGTTCTGATGCCACTGCGCGACGATGGCGTGGCTGGGCGGGCTGACAACGTAGCAGAGCCCGGAGAAGTGCACGAGGCGGCAGTTGCGATTCATCGCGGGTACGTCGGGGTAGTACTGGAAGTCGCGCTGCGCCAGCAGCCGGAGGAGGTGGCGCCGCAGCACCGGCTCCTCCCGCTCCCTCGCGGCCGCGTCGTCGGCCTCGACGGACACCGTCGCCGCTGCATCGCCGTCGCAGTCCCCTTCCGCGGGGCCGGCGGCGGCGTCGAGGTGCACCGCCAGCGACTCCGTCTTTGGGTTGTGGTTGTAGCAGGAGATCGGGACGGCGCGGAAGCCGTGCTTGGCGGCGTTGGCGATGAAGGAGCCGTGCCAGTCGGCGACGATGCTCGCGGAGCAGGCGAGCCACGCGACGCGCAGCAGGTAGTGGCAGCGTGGGTTGTAGTTGCGGGGGAGAATAATGTCCACCGACATGGTGCGCTCGTCCACTGGCCGCTCAAAGGCGACGATGCGCCCCGTCGCGTCGTCAATGACGCTGCGCGTCTCGACGGCGCCGCGGCCGGTTTCGCGCACCAGCACCACGCTCATCAGCGGGGGCGGGCTTGGGAACTCATCCGGCGTGTCAGACGGCACGTCGACGCTGAGGGGCGCCGCGTCCTCGCACCACTCGACGTGCCCGCGCGTCGCGAGGTCGTTGCTGAAGCGGTAGCCGATGAAAGCCTCGAAGCGCTCAAAGGTCGGCGGCCGGTCGGCGTCCTCCGGCAGCAGCGCAACGGCCACCTCCCGCGACCGCAGCCACAGCTCCGGACCGCGGGGAATGCACGCGTTCGGCCGCTCCTGCACCCACCGGTCGAGGGCCTCCCAGCTGTACGCGTTGCGCTCCCCCACCTGCGCCTCCATGTGCATCGACCGCGGGTCAAAGGCGCCGCGCAGGTAGTTCCACAGGCGGTAGCGGTAGCTCAGCATGTGCGTCACCTGCCCGTTGCTGTACATGCCGCTGTGGAGCATGCGCGACACCGACAGCGTCTTCGCCGTCTCCCCCACCTTCAGCGTGTGCGTCTGGTGGCCAATCGACATGTCGAGGCGCGCGTTGGGCTGCGGGTCGGCGCGCGGCCACTGTATCGGGAACGCCGCGCCGCCGCCGACGCCGCCGCCCGCCGCCGCGTCCACGACGATTTGGTACTGCTGCTGCAGCCGCTGGAGGACAAACTCGAGCAGCCGGCGCCGGTCCTCCGTTGCGCCGCCGGGGGCGTCGCGGGCAGCCGCGGCGCCCCCGACGCCCACGCCCCCCGCCCCGCCACCGGCCGCCCCCGTGGACCCCACCGAGCCGGTGGAGGAGGGCGAGGGCATCTTGGCGACGGCCCCGCCGCCGCCGCCGACGGCGTACTGGTGCGGGCTGACAGTGTAGAAGCTGTCGCGGGGGTAGACCGACTTGCCGCCGTAGATGGGCAGCACCTCGCTCGAGCACAGACTCGACCACGACGCGACGGCCGGCGGCTCGCGGTCAATGGTGGGGTGGCGGAACAGCCAGCGGCGGCGCAGAACGACAGCGGTGCCCACATTCTCCATCGACTGCGGCAGCCCCGTCGACCGCACACCGCCACCGCTGCTGGGCGGCGCTGCGGCGGCCGCGGCGGCGGACGGACCGGCAGCCCCGCCACCGCCACCACCACCGGTGCCGGCCAGCGCCCCCGCCCCCCCGCCGCCACCCTCAGCCGCGGCGATGGCCGCCATCAGCGCGCGGACGGTGATGTACGGCCCGTCAAGCTCCGCCGGCGCGGCGGCGTCGGCTTCGGTCGGGAGGGGGCTGACGGGGTGGATGGCAAACAGGAGGCTGTTGCGGAGCTGCACGTAGCCAACCGTCACAGTGGCGGCCGCCGCTGGCACAACGGCGGGCACCGGCGGAGCCGCCGCGGCGGCGTCGACAGCGGCCGCCCACTCCCCGCCGCAGGGCAGCGACCGCACCGACAGCGCGACGCCACCGCCGCCGCCGCCCCCGACCCCGCCGTAACTGCCGCCGAAGAAGCCGCTGTCGGCGCCGTACCGGCGGCCCACGTGGGTCGCGATGGGCGGCGTGCCCTCCTCCCCAGCTGCGGCAGCCGCTGGCACCGCCGCCGCCGCTACGGCTGGGGCGGGGAAGCTGTTGTGGATCTCCTCAATGGCGGCAGAGGTCATCGTGCCGCCCTCCGTCCCCTCGGTGAAGGGACTCACGGCGTCAAACTCGGCGGCGCCGCCCGAGGCCGCGTCGCCGACGGCGCGCAACGGGGGTGCTGCTGCCCCCCTGTCGCCGCCCCCGAACCGTGACGCCTGCGCCTGCGAGCAAAAGAGGTGCGGGTGAAACGTGAATTGGATCTCCTCCGGCGACTTGAAGCTGGCGGTGTTGCTGTGCATGGGGAGGATGAGGGTGCGGCCGTCCTCGGTGATGCCGCTGTACGTGCGGCAGAAGACGCTGGCGGGGGGGAAGTCGGCCGCGCCGCCCTCGAGGCCCTCCTCGCCGGGGTACGACTCCGACAGGCGGTCGTCGCGGCTGCTGAAGGCGCGCATCAGCAGCTCCCACCCGCCGTCCTCCAGCAGCACCGCTGGGGACCACACGACGCCCGGCAGCACGCCGCCCTGCACCGTCAGCTCGAGCACGAGGTTGCCGTCCCGCACGTCGCTGTCGACAACGTTGAGGCCGCAGACCGACACGTCGCTGCGGGTCGCGGTGGAGGGCCGCACCCACGGCCGTGCGTGGGCGGCGCCGCGGCCGCGGTACACGGCGTGGTCCTCCACGAGGTGGTGCAGGTAGGCTGCGTCCAGGCCGGCACCAAAGGGGCCGACCGGGGCTCCGCCGCTGCCGCTCGTCCCGCCGCCCCCAGCCGCCTTCGAGCTGTGCACACACAGCCACACGCTCCGCAGGAACGGCGGGGCCGCGGGCGACGCCGGAGACAGCGCGGCGACGGACGGCAGCAGCGGCCGCGGCAGCATTGACGCGTTGACATCGCCGCCGGCCGCGATGAGCGACTGCTGGTGCGGCCACGACTGCGTGTTGGAGAGGAGGAGGCCGCGCCCCCCGTCCAGCGACGTGGCGCGGCCCGCAGCCGCCGCCGTCGGCGACGCGAGGCGGCGCTGCTCCCGCTCCGAGTAGAAGCGCCCGATGAGGGAGAGGTGCGGGTTCGGCGTCGTCTTGTAGTCGCAGGAGCGGCTCATCACAAGCGACCGCTCCCCCGCGCTGCCGGCGACGGACGCCCCCGCCCCGTGCGTCACCGACGCCGCTGCGGAGGCCGTCGCCGTCGCCGACGACAGCAGCGGCGTGAAGAAGGGCGCGCCGCCGCTGACGCTGTGGTCCATTCCGGGGGCGCTGCCGCGGTGGGGGGCCGCCGCCGCCGACCACTCCGTCGGCGGCCGGGCACCGCCGCCCCCCGCCGCAGCAGCGGTTGGGGGACGCGGAGGGCCTGCGACCGCCCGCGTGCGGCGGTAGTGGACCTCGGCGAGGGCGCTGACGGTCGCCGCGTTGGCGGGGAGGACGACTCGGGGGACGCGAAAGCCCCAGAGCCCGAGGCCGGGGATGAGCACGTGCTGCCCATTGACTGGCGCGGCCGACACCGCCGCCGCGTAGCAGCCGAGTGGGCCGCCCTGAAGTTGCTGCAGCTGCTGCTGCTGCTGGGAGGCCAACCCAGTCGTGGCGGCCGTCGCCGTCGCCGTCGCGGCGGAGCTGCTGCTGTTGCTGCCGCCGGCGAGCTGGCCGTTCGCTGCCCCTGCCGCCGCGCCGCCGGTGGTGTAGCGGTACGCCTGGGTCCAGCACTCCTTCGTCAGCAGCTCGAACATTGGCGACGCGGCGCTCGTCTCCATCTTTGGGTGGTAGAAAAAGACCCGCATCCACTCGGGCTGCTCGTAAAAGCGCGACGGCAGCGGCAGCGCGTCGCTCGCATTCTGCTGCTGCTGCTGCTGGGGGGGATGTGTGTCGTCGACGACGCCGACCATCGCAGCGGCGGCGTGGGCGGCCGCGTGGTCGTAGATGTGGTACTGCGCCCGGAGCGTCTCGTCCTCCGCGGTGTATTCCAGCAGCGGCGTCACGTGCAGCGGGGGGCGCCCGACGCACACGACGTGGACCCGCCGCAGCCCCACGTCGTGCAGCCGCGCGCAGCAAATCTGCACGAGGCTGTTCGTCGCGTGGTAGAGGGCCTTGCCGGCGGCGACGACAGTGATGGCGTGGCCTGTGACCGCGAGCCGCCGGTCGAGGTAGTGGTGGCTGCAGCGCTCGAGTACCACCGCCAGCGCCTCGAGCGTGTTGGACTGCTTCGAGTGGGAGAAGATGTGCCGCGCCGCGAGCCGCCGGATGCGCCGGACACCCTCGCGGAGATACAGCCGCCGCGTCGTGCGCGCCTCCGCAGCGTCCGGCGCGTCGTCGGGGACCGGCGGGTGCGACTCGAGCAGCCGCCGCAGCGCGTTGTCCTTCACGCGGCCCACCACCTGGTCGACGAAGGCCTCGCAGTGCTGCAGAATCTCGTCCACAACGTCGGCCGTCGTCGCGCGCCCGCGAGCCCCCCCGCCACCGCCCGAACCGCCGCCGGCCCCACCAGAACCAGTAGAAAGCGGCGAGGCCGCTGCGCCATTGGCCGCACCGCCGCCGCTGCCGCTGCCGCCCGCGTCTCCACCGCCGCCGCCGCCGCCGGGCGCTGACGCTGACGAGCCGCCGGCCCGTACGTCGGTGGGGACCTCGAGCATGTGGAACACGTCCGTGTCGCCGTCGTCGGCAAATTCCTGCCGCAGGCGCCCGGTGAAGACGACGCGCAGCAGCGGCGAGGCCTTCCGGCGCGGCAGCTGCACCAGCAGCAGCTCGCGCAGGAACTTTTTGATCGCCCACGTGACGCCGACGCGGCCGTCGAGCGTCGTGCTCCACATCTCCCTCGCGAGCTCGAGTACAAGGTAGTGCACGGGGGAGAGGGAGCGGAAGTTCACGACAGTCTGCGGAGTGACAACGCCGCAGCCGACGCGCACCAGCAGCGACTTCCTTATCGCCTCTGACGACAGTTGCTGCTGCTGCTGCTGCTGCTGCTGCTGCTGTTGCCGGGGGCCACCAGCGCCGCTGCTATTGGGGGAAGGCGCGGCGGGGGCGGCGCCGGACCCGGCGAGGGGGATTGCGGGGCTGCTTATCCCGGCAGCGGCGGTGGCGGTGCCGGCCGTCGCGCCGCGCAGCAGCTCCTCTGGGACGGGGAAGGCCTGCAGCATCTCGTTCACCTTGAAGCGGAAGCCGCTGACGTTCAGGTCCTCGCCGTGATACAGAATGCGCCCGCGGAGGGCCTCTGTCGCGAGGAACATGTCGCTGCGGGAGACGTACTGGTGTTCCATCGTCAGCTCAACGTGCGAGAGCCCGTAGCGCCCCTCCACCTCCGCGTAGCTGCCAACGACCCGGGCCATGATGCGGCCCTGCGCGGCCTCGTTGACGAGCGGGCACTTCGCCGTCAGCGACTGATGGACGCTGATCGCGCCGGCGCTGTGCTGCAGGTCGCGGCCGCCAAAGGCGACGGCGCGGCAGATCCAACCGCCGGAGGGGTGCATCGACGCGGCCGGCGACGGCGGTGGGGCGTGCGGCTGTGGGACGGCGGACCCGCCGCCTGGCGCCGCGTCGGTCCCGCCGCCCCACCGCCCCGCCGCGAGCAGCGGCGACGTCATCGCCCGCAGCCACGCGGCGGCGCCGTCCACGCCGCCGTCCGGCAGCTGCAGCGACGCGGCGGTCGAGGCGGAGGCCGCCCCCGCCGGCGTGTCCGCCCGGGGCCCCCCCCCGCCGGTGTGCACTGGGCGGAGGGGGCTCGAGACGAAGGAGGAGAGGGAGAAGAGGTCGACGTAGCTGCCGGTGCCGGCGCCGGCGCTGAAGGCGCGCGTCAGGGCAGCAACGCGGCGGTCGCGGTCGGCGAACGACGAGGACATGGACGTGCCGGTGGGACTGCCTGGGTCGGCCAGCTCCGCGAGATGCGAGAGGCTCCCCTGCGACGGCAGGCCGCCGCCGGTGAAGCTGTTGTTGAAACTGAGGCCGCCGCCGTCGACGGAGGCGCTGCCGGCCGCAGCGCCGGGGAAGGCGTGACGGAGCTCAACAATCGCGTCAACGTGCGCCGGCGCCGCGGCGGGGCCGTCTGCCGCGCCGCGCCGCCGCAGCCCACCGCGCACGCCAGCGGCCGCCGCATCCTCCGCGCCGGCTGCCGGCTGCGGGTCGGCGAGGCCAAAGTTCTTTGGACAGAAGAGAAACTGCGCGCGGGACACATCGTCGGTGTGGGTGCGGAAGACGACGGAGACGGGCGCGTCACTGCGGCGCGTGGGGCTTGGCCGGCGCGCCTCCTGGCGGTGCTGCCGCCGCAACCCAACGCCACGGGTGGCCATGCTGCTGCTGCTGTGTGCGGTAGCGCAATGACAGAGACAGACACTACGCTTCCCTTCGCTGTTCAGCGCACGGGCCACTCTGCCGGAGGAGTGAGGGAGAAAGGGATGGGGAAAACAAACACAAACACAAAGAAAAAGAAGGGGGAAAGGAATAGCAACGATAACTATGTCAAAAGGAAAATGGTGACGTCGGCCCACGGCCCACACAGCGTCAAGAGGCAAACCTTCACACAGAAGCGGAGAGGGGGACGCTGCTTCGAGGACACGCCAGGGGGGGGGGGGGGTAGTCCGCACCAAAAAAAAGGGGGGAAGACCAAAGGATAAACGTATGAAGCAGCGAATGCAGGAGAAAAGGGACGGAGGAGGAGGAGTGCGTATATTACGATTGCAGACACTGTTTTCATCCTTCAAACTTTCAGCCTTGCACTTTATTTGTGGGTTTCCTCTCGCACGAATCGGTGCTCGCCTCCTCTCTGCGCGCAGAGAAAACAAATACGTTTTGGCATTCACATCGCGCATACACCACGGCTGGTAACAAGAGCAAACAATATAGATATATATCTACATATATGCCTCCGCCGTCCATATGCAACGTGCTGAGGAAAATGTGCTACGGCATCAGCCTCACTTGAAGCACCCCCTCCTCTAGGAGCCGCTCTCCCTTCCTTCTTATTTTTGCTCATAATATATATATATATATATATATATATATATATATAT
>AUXJ01004999.1:0-20277 GCA_000482205.1 Herpetomonas muscarum
TGAAGAAAGAGGGAGACATGGGGATGGAACATGTGAACAGTGGGCTGTGGATGCTTGCCCGCGTCGCAGTGGAAATCAAAGTCGTTGTGGGAGCCAAACTCTTGCCAATTGTGGCAAACGCGTAGCGTTCAGAGGGCTGATTGTGCTTTTTTTATGTGGTGATGGGTCAGTGGACAGGAACGATAACGTGAAGTGCGTCAATATGAGAAAGTGAGGCGTGCGTGGGAAGGACGCAGAAACCCATGTCAGACGCTATGTGCTGGTGTTGGGGGACGATTGGTACAAGGTGTGTGTATAAAGGTGTCGGGGGATTTGTTGGTAAAATTTAGGTAAACCGCCCAAAAATCGAAATAACATTCTATGGAAATGTGTATGGTATATCCTTGCAGGAGTGACTCCTAGTAGCTTCCGTATGTTGCGATGGTGTCTTTGCGGCCGCCCAAAAAATAATGATCAGGAGATGGGGCATCGGAAGCGGAAAGGAGGTGAAAGGAACGTCCAAGGAAGGGGGTGTGTTTAAAGGACTTCCCACGACGTCAGTGGACGCGTAATGGTTGCGTTCGTTGGCGTTCCGTTAAGTTTATGAAATACAAGGACATCGCGGGCGTGCCCCGAGAGAACCTCGGACAGCTCCGCTTTGGTATTCTGGTGCACAGCCACAATGTCACCAGCGGCCTTTTGAGCCTCCGGTGTCACCTCCATGGTGGCTGAGGCCCGTCGCCCTCCCCACAAAGTGCTGTTGTCAACGCTGCCTGCCGTTGGGGCGAGTGGGGGCAGTTCACCCATTCGTGAGACGGGCCCGCGGTGCGCGTCAGTGTCGCGGAAATCACTGCACACTCTGAGAGCAAGGAGTTCACTTTCCAGACGGGCGATCTCATGGTCGCACACACGGCATGCCATCATCTCATCGAGCGTGACCCTGCCCAAAATCCCCAGAGCGTGCTCCGCAGACAGGGCCGTGTGCCGCGACGCCTGAAGCAAGTCTATGAGCTGCGGGGGGCAGCCAAAGGTGGAAACGAGCTCTCGTGCGCGGTCAAATGCTAGCGCATCCAACTTGGATACGTCTGAGCACTCGCGCATAACCCCAGTGGGCGTCAGCCCTTCAAGCGGTAGCACGCCAGGCTCGTGTGGTGACCCGAGGATGGCAGCGAACACGCCGAGAAGGCCGCAGCAGAGGAAATGGACTTCAGCTGCGTAGGCGTTACCGTGTGCCGCACCGCTGGGGGAACCGAGGAGTGTCGAGCAAGAGAGCGGGTGGCGCTTGGGCATCTTCGCGGCAGATCCAAAGTTCCCCAGCTTGAAGTGCGTCCCATTGTCGCTGACAAAGATGTTGAAGGGAAGTGGGCATCCATGGATAAGGCGGTGGCCATGCAGGGCCTCCAACCCCAGCAGCGCGTGCGTCAGCAGCGTGTGCCAGGGAAATCGCTGCAGGAACCCCTGTGTCGCGTGACTCGCGACGTATTCACACACAGAGCCAGAGGGGAAATACTCGGTCTGGAGGAGGAAAACAGGTGCCGCATCTGTGGTGCTCCCCCCAGCCGCCAGCATCGCGCTGGGCGGGGACCGGGGTGCAAAGAGCCCACTGCTGCTTCTGCGCGTGCCCCCTCCTCCACCTGTCGCGATAGACGGCGCGCACATGACGGTGATGGGGAAGCTCTTGCATGTGTAGTAGCGCGCAAGGAACAGCTCTGCCTGCCGCTCTAACACGGTCGCGGCATCATTACCAAGGGTAAGACACTCCAGTTCGGTGTGGAGCTGGTCCCACTGGGCAGTGGAGCCAACCTGAACCTCCTTCACCGCGTACGGCAGACCGTCGAGTCTGTGAGTGGCAACCCACACGAGGCCGTTGGCGTCGGCCGAGTAGGGTACAAAAAGCGCCTCCTTCCCGATGCCCTGCATGTGGTGGGCGAACTGAAAGGTATGGTGCTGCAGAAAGCGGTCACCAGGCTCGTATTCGGCGTCCTCATCGTCGACTGCCCCGCGCAGGCCAAACCAGGTGTGTCCCTCGCGGCCCTCCCCACTGGGGATGCTTCCGGTGTCACTGCTGTCGCTGAACTTCAGCGCGCCGTGAGGCCACAGCGCACGGGGCTTTGCGGGTCCGTTGCTGTTCTGCGAGTGGAATGAGGCGTCACCACCGCCACCGTGCCAGTGAGTCTGTCGCTGGGAGGGAGAGAGGAAGGTGCCCGACGATGCCGATTCTGTGAAGGATGCGTCAACGTGTACGTGGCTGGAGGATCTGTTGCCAGGCCACGTGTCGCGCCGCCCGGAGGTGACCAGCTGAGGAGGATGCGGGTGGGTGGCGTTGAGGCGCTGCAGAAACTGCTCCTCCGCAACTGAGGTGGGCGCGGTGTTGTTCGGCATCAGATGACTCCGCGCGTTGGGCGGCAGCTGTAGCTTGTGGTGAGTGGGCGGCACGCGCGTCTCATGCGGGCACTCACGCGCCGACGTGATGGCCTTTGTCAGGGGTGAGATGCCCCACCCGCTGCCACCAGCGGTGCCGTTTTGGGAGAAGCCGAGCCGTGTGGAGGGATAGCCGTCACGTGAGCTTGCGCTCCACGCTGCCGTTGCTGTCATGCGCGCGACGGTGGAGGTGGCGGACGGGTCGTCGTCCGTCTCGGCGGTGGTGAACAGCTGCCACTCGTTGCGTGGGGCCTCTGCGAGGCAGCTGTTGC
Source organism: Herpetomonas muscarum (assembly GCA_000482205.1). NCBI lineage: Eukaryota > Euglenozoa > Kinetoplastea > Trypanosomatida > Trypanosomatidae > Herpetomonas > Herpetomonas muscarum. The sequence goes on from AUXJ01004999.1 coordinate 2,673, forward strand.
TCTTGTTGTTGGGTGTTCCCCCGCTACAGAAGGAAAAGAGACGCTTTCGTGGCGTGGGCAGGTCAGCGGCGTGCTCGGCGTTGCACTTCTCGTCTTCCGTTGCGGTGGAACCACGGCGAGGCTGCAATACCATAGATGCCGGCACCACCTCAGGTGAGAAGAGGCCAAGTTCATGCAGCCCACTCGATCCTTGCTTCACCGTCTGTGCAAGGGCTGTCGCCGGGGACAGAGACATACCGTAGTCGTCGCCTGTGGTACCCTCTCGCAGGAAGGAAACTGACCCCCGCCGCTCCGCGCCGGCGCCCCCCGCCTGCTTGGCCTGGACGTCACTGCTGCCTCCCACGATCGGAGATGGACTGCTCGCGGTGTTCGTGGCGTTGTCCGCGGAATGCCCGGCGGGGCTGTGGTTGTAGATGGTCGACTGCTCGAAGCTGCCGCGGCTACCTTGTATCCTCGACACAGGCCACGTTGCCGTTGCGGCAAGCTCATCGCCGTCGAAGTGGTAGGCCGCGGTACGGCGGCGCTCCGACAGCATCTGCGGCTCCTCCTCCTCCTCCTCCGCTTCTTCCATCATCACGACGGGTGTGGGCTGACGCGGGTGCTGGGTCCTGGCCAAGTTCATAAAGTTTGCGCTTGAAGCGACATCGGGGTGTTTGATCCGCCGCGTCTCCGCTTGTGGAATGGCCTGTCCGTAGATCACGACGGCGGCATGAGGGGTGGGTTGGTGGGGTGCGGCAGCGCCCATCGCGTCATCATCGGCCGCTGCGGCAGCCCTGGCAGCAGTAGCCAGGTGCTCCAACGGCAGGGCGCGGTACGCCGAATAGGGGTTTCGGCTCGGGGCGAGGTAGTCGTCGAAGGCCGGCACGGCGACGGTGCTGCTGTCAGTGCTCATGTCAGCCACCGCCCCCGGCGACGGTACTGCGAGTCCAGCAGCGGGGAATGGCGACACCGCCGATGCGGCGGAGATGTTCAGCTGTGACTGTACCTCCATACTCGCGTTCATCGCCTTGGCGGCAAAGTTGAGCGACGTGTTGCTGCGGTGGGGGTTGGGGCGACGTGTCGACTTCTGCGGCGTCGTCGGCTGCGAAACACCGAGGCGCGGGGTGTATGTGCGACTGGCGGGGCTGGGCGAGTGGCCCAGCACCCCACCCGCCGGTGTGTATTGCGACACTGGAAGGATGCGATCCTTCGGAGTGCACGGGGCGTCCGCGGCGGTGGGGTGGTGGGTGGGGCTGCATGGTGCATCCCCGCGCATGGCCGGAAGCACCGCGTCCGGCGTGCGGGGAAAGACGGTGTGGGTGGTCACAGGGCTTCGGTAGTCGACCATGGAGGCGTCGAGCGACACCTGTGAACCGTCGTCGTCGGTGGGAACGGGGGAGATGGTGCCGTCACGATCCGGCTCGTCCGCGTCGCCAGTGTGCTTCGTCCGAGGAGAGTCGACGCGCGCGCTGTCCAGCGAGGAGAAGGAGAGCATGGGATCGAGCGGGAGGCGCTGCGCCCGGGGTGAGGGATGTCCCCTGTCCACGAGCAGCCGTTCCGCAAGGGTGGGGGTCCGCTGCTGTCGCCCCTGTGCCAGGGGAGTCCCGGCGAAGACCTGTGTCCTCATATCTTCCGAGGTCGGCGACGGGCCCTCAAGTTGGGAGTGGAAGGCAAGCGTCGACGACGCATCGGCGAACACGTTTGTGTGGGAGGCACTGCTCCTGTGGCACGTTACGCCAGCAAGAGGGCTGCCTTGACACACCCTTGTGTGCTCACGTGTAAACACCTTCGTTGGCGTCGGCGTTTCGCTCACGGAGGAAAAGGCCCGGCCTTGGGCCCCAAGGTGTCTCGCGGAGGTGCTGATACCACCCGACGGGGTGGTCGGTGAGCACCACTGCTGCGTATCGGCGCGTTCGTGCGGGATAAAGAGGGCGTACGCGGGGTCGAAGGCGGGGTTTGATGGGGAGCCGCTCCCCGTGTCGAGGGAGGAATGGAAGCTCGAGCCGGAGCGGGTGGCCAGCGCCACCGGGGGGTGGATCATGCCTGTCACAGGAATGATGGCCTCACCCGCTGGCAAGGATGAAAATAGCGGCGACATGATCTGGGAGTCGGGGCAGGACGGCGGCACGCGGACTCGACTGCACGCGTGGCGGAGCAGCGGGCTGCAGGCTCCTCCACCTTCACTGCTGAGTCTTTCCGGGGCGTTGATCGGCGCCACACGTTGCGATGCTGTGTAGTGGGAAAGCGAAGGTACGTTATTGTCAGTTGTACAGTTTGGCACCTGGGAAGGAGAGGACGCTTGCAGATCTTCCTGTGGGCGGGTGCGCGAGCCTATGGGGGAGGTTGGGCCGACGACGTGGTACTGTGGTTTGGTCACGTGCTTGGCGACGCGTGCGCCGAGGCGGCGAGAACGGCCATCGGGGGATGCTCTGGCGGAGGTGTCTGCATCCTCCGTGGAGCTGTCACCGAGTGTCGACACATGAGGGCGTGATGAGGCGTGCATGATGTCTATCGGGTATGAAAAAGAAAAAAAGACCGTGTTAAAAGAGGTCCAGGTCTCAGGTAGGGTACAGTTGGGTGTATGGGGGTATGTGAGTACAGCCTGGAAGGCGAGGAGGAGAGCAAAATCAAGAAACAACCAAAGCGGAAGCGGGAGCGGACGACAGGAGTGGTGGGAAGTGGGAGTGTTGGTGGCAAAAGTGGAATACACCCAGCAAGTCCACGCACAGGCAAAGTTTAGCTCACTTGCTTCGTCAAAGTACAGATAAAGAAAACAACAACAACAACAGCTAATAAAGAAAGAAAGTACAGAGTACAAAAAACAATGATATATCACACGCGCAGTGACAGGGAAGTTCCCTTTTGGGTGCAGGGCGAGGTATCGTTAATCCGTGATTGTTGGGAGAGGCACACCGCTACTCACCACCTGTGATAATACGGATGTATGTGTACACACAATATCTTTGCTATCCAGCTAAGCAGCCTCGGTGGAAACACTGCGGTTGGGAGAAGGATGTTTCTATGTGAGAAGCGGCGGAACTACTTGTGTATGGATGTCGCTGTTGGGAATACGGGTGAAGATACTGTTAGGATGGCGTGTAGCGCTACAGTAGGCAACGAAGAATCAGCGAAAGAAAAAGGGATACAGTGGGGTAACGAAAGAGAGGGGTGGAGTTGCAGAGCAGGTTCCTTCGAGGAATGTCGTTCTCGTTGGTGAACAATCTATGGCGTGAAACTGTCTTTATGTATATGATTGCAAACTAAAGCTTCGTCGTGAAGAGAGTGAAGGCGGAAAAGAAAGAAGAAGATACAGAAAATGGAAAAAAAAAGAAAAGAATCAAAGGAATACAAAAAATGAAATACAAAAGCCGATACTCTACGGTTCGGACTTGGCTATGAATATGTATGTGCGTGTGTTGGATTTGGAAGGGTGAGTAGCAGGATAAAATGATCGGAGATGCATTTTAAAGTGTGATGAAGTACGAGCATGGTCAGCACCTCCCAAATGATTGTTGCTCTGTAATAATTGTAAAAGATGACCTCTCAAGTAAGAGTACGGTAGGGTTAGTGGTACCTTTCATGTCGATCAACCCAGCGTGGATGGTAGAGTATCGCGGATGTTTATTTTTTTTTCTAACTCACAGAGTTTAGTCTCACAATGATCTATTTATGAATATCAATGGCGTTGGCACCTACTAACTCGCCCAGTTAGTGTGTGTGTGTATGGGATTATGGGATCTAGAGGGGAACGCATCACGTCCAGCGGTGTCCCCCCCCCCCCTAGCCCTACCTTCCAAAAAAAAAAACACAACAACAAATAGAAAATAGGTACACATATGACGAAGCGCTGCAGGCTTCCGCTCAAGACAGGCGGAGGCTGACGGACTGCAGGATACGGGAACACACACACAGTGTCGGTTGCTCTACCCCCTCACATGTCAACGCACCCTATCGTAATCACACATTCCTGTCACACACGCGTGTGCTACGACGACAGCACCTCAAAATACTGCGAGACGATCTGTCGCCACGCCTGCCCCTGCGGCGAGCGCGTGAGGACGGGGTCGTTCTTGTCAATAGCGTTGAAGACGACCAGCGACAGTGTTGGAAAGTCGATTGCGTGGATGCGGCTCGACGTGACCAGCGGGATGACGACATTCACGGCAAAAGACATGAGCAGCGCGCGCCGCGTGGCGGCGCCGAGTCCATTGCAGTCGGGCTGCGGCTCCCCATCCGCCGCCACCGTCGCAACGCTCAGACCGCGGGAGAGGCCTGTGTATGCGCTTGTGTAGGCGTCGTGCTCTGCCGCTGCAGCCGTCAGCAGCGACGGCGCGGTGCGCTGCCGCGTCTGCGGGCGCGGTGGCGGGAAAGCGAAGTTGGCGGCCGCCCCATCGTCGGCGCCCGCAGCCATCTTCGCCAGCTCCGTCTCCAGCAGATGCTGCACCGCCGGCAGGTCGCTGGCGATGAGGAGGCCGCGGCGGTTGAGGTCGAGAAAGTCGAACACCGCCCGTAGCACGCGGCTGCGGCGGACAGGCGGCGGCCTCGTGTCGTCGCTGCGGGCGCCGAGGCGGGCGGGCGACAAGGACGCGCGGCCGCGGAGAGAGGAGGCGGACCGCGGCCGCAGCGCGTCGGCGGGTGGGATGGCCAGCGGTCCCGTAGACGGCGAGGAGGACAGCGACAGGGGCCGCTCGCCGCCGCTGGTGCCGGCCCGCTGCTGCGCAGTGACAGTGTCGTAGAAGCTGTCGACCTGCTGCGGGGTGAGCCGCGAGCCGGTGACAAAGTAGAGCTGTGTCGGCGAGGAGGGTGGCCAGAGGACACCCAGCAGGCCGGCGACGCTGCGGGCGGCGTCGTCGGCGTGCACGGGGGCGTGCGGAGGGGGAGGGGTGCGGCGAGGCACGGGGCTCGGCGTGGCCTTCTTGGCACGACCAGGCGGCGCCTGTGGGGGCCGCTGCCGCTGCTGCTGCTGCCGCTGCTGAGGTGGCGGTGCCTGCCGAGACGCGGCGCGCTGAATGCGTGTGAGGGAGGGCTGGGCGGCGTAGGCAGAGGGCCCCGCGGCCGCGCTGCTCTTCGGCCGCTGCTGCCCGCGAGTTGGCAGTTCCTGCGCGGCTGGGGCGCTGAGAAGGGTGCGGTCCTGTCGCCGCGCCGCGTCGATGCGGCGCTGCAGCCGCTGCAGCTCCGCGCGCTGCTGCTCGTTGAAAGCTTGCCACTCTTCCGCCTGCCGTGCCGCTTCTGCTGCGGCGGGGAGGTCAACGAAGGTGTTGGTGCCGGTGCGGCCGTGGTGGCCCCAGCCGCGGCTGTCGGGCCGAGCGGGCGGGGGTGGGGGCGGGTGGCCAAAGAGGAAGGTGTTGCTCAGCTCCATGCTGGCGCTGCCGCGCGCGCCGTAGGCCGAGAAGGGCCCTCCGAACCCGAGCGGAGGCGACGGCTGCTCGCCGCACACCAGCCCGTGCGGCAGGTACCCACCGCCACCGGCCTCGCCTCCAGCGGCGGGGTCGTTGTGCCACTGCCCGCCTGTGTTCACGAGCTGCGGGGTCGCTGGCGCGGCCCCACTCTCCTCCGCAGGTCGGTGGGTGCGGGCGGTGTCGGGTATGCTCTCGGACACTTGGCGCGGTCCTGCTGCCTGCGGGGCGGATTCGGCGGCGGTGGGGGCGTCCCCGTCCGTTCCGTCGCTGCTGCGCCGCCCCTTGGACGCCGCCCCTGCGGAGGAGAGGCTGTGGTGGGACCGCCGCCGTCGGTGCCTGCGCGGGCCCTCACCGTCGCCTTTGGTGCTCGTGTGCCGGCGGTGGCGCGACTTGGCCGCACCCTTCTCCGAGCGACTCGCCGCGCCAGAGTGCGCGCTTCTCACCTCTTCCACCGCCGAGGACGAGTTGGCCATCCGCTCCGCCTTCTCACGCTTGGCGATCGCGGCAGCCTCCGCCGGGGTCGTCGGCATCGCCGGTCTGCTGTCGTGCTCGCCTGGCGCCGCGGCCCCGGCCGGGACGCTGGGCTTGTGTTTGCAGAGGGGCGGGTGCGTGTCGGGGGAGATCTTCGGCGATGGCCGCACCCGCGCTGGGGAGCTGCGCGCGGAGGAGTTCTTGAGGTGGTTCGACACCACCGTCTTTCGCGGCTGCGCGCCGTCACCCACGGTGGCGCTAACCGACGACCCGGCCACGGAGGGCGGTCGCGCGTACATGGGCGGGTGCCCGCCAGTGTTGCCGTCCGGCGACGCGTTCTTCCCCGCAGCGGCGTCGCCGTCAGTGTCGTAGCTGAACTGGATCGAGTTCAGCGACGCATCGGGGCGGAAGGAGCCGGCGCTCCGCCTGTTCGGGGGCACGGGGTTGCAGCGGGTGGCGCTCTCGTCGTGGAAGACGATGCTGGAGCCGGTGCCGGGGATGACGCCGCCGGTGGGGGGACGGCCCACCGGCGACGCCGTGTAGGAGGCCTGGGCGCTGCCGTGGCTCCAGTCATCCTCAAAGTGGAAGGCGATGCTGTCGTTCGCGACGGCGGGTGCCCCGACGCTGCCACGGCGGCTGCTTGGCCGCACCGCCTCGGCTGGGCCGCCGCTGCTGCTGTCCTCAACGTGGAAGGCGATGCTGTTGTTATCGACGCCAAGCGCCGCCCGCGGGGGCGTGTTGGCGATGCGGGGGCCGCGGGTGACCGGTACGTCGGGTGTCAGCGAGTCCTCAAACTGGAACGAGATGGACGCCATGCTGCCGCTGCGGCCGACTCGGGGGTGGCTGTGCTGGGGGTCGCCGTTGGCGGGTGTCCCAGGCTTCAGTGATGGGCTCGTGTTCTTCTTGCTCGGTGCGACAAAGAGAGAGGAGGGTGGCGGGGGGTCAGCGCCTTTGGGTGGCTGGGGGCTGGGGTTCGCTGATGACAGCCGCTGCGGCATCGGCGTCGCCACATCCGATTCCTCCTCCACGAAGGCAAGGGACTCAGAGTCGCTGAACATGACGAGCAGCTGTACGTGTTGCGTTTCTATATTGAGTGTGCGTATGGAAATAGAGAAAGGTAAACGGGAGCCGTCGCTCCGATTTATGTTAGATATAAATATACGTGGTTTGCAGTGTATAGTATGTGTGCGTGTCAATATCCTGGCGGGGGATAGGAGAAGGACAAACGCACGAAAAAAAAGATGAAAATATTGCAGCCACAACAGAATCTATAGAGAAAATACACAAACCACGGCTAGCGAGACACCGAGTAGGCGATGTTGCTCCGGTTCGGAGTAGGTCAGTGCCACAGCACACCGGTGCAGTACAGAGGGACGTCGCTTAGGTGGCAGTGTGGATCCTATTGTGTGGCGCTGCGGGGAGCGATCTGTTTCTTTTTCCCTACGATAGTGCTGCGTTTACGGTGGCAGGCCACGAGCAAGAAAGATCATACGTGTGGGGGATTAAATTGGAGAAATGGGTGCAGCATTTGGTGGACACATACAGCACGAATACCATCATAAGGAGGAACATAGGGTAGATGACTTGTCGCGGCCATAATCGTGCACATGACACGCGCGTGCGAGCATAGCGTAGCGTGAAGGGGGGGGGGGGGGTAGAAGCTGTAGTATTTGAGTAGCAGCGAGAATAGGCACTGTAATCCTTCAAAAAAGGAGCACAGGATCTACGATGCAGGGGGAGAAAAATGTTAAAGAATGGAGAAGGTAAATATGCACACGAAAATAATAAAGAATACGACTTCAAAAAATAATACGTGTCGACTGAACGGATGGTGTATCAAAAAGGAACATTTACGTACGTTGTTCTACTGACTTCCGTGTATGGTATAAACAAAGCAAAACGAAACAACACATAACACACACACGGATGTGTGTGGTACCGCCAGTGCGGAGTATGGGTGGGAGACTACCGGATATCAGGAACCCAACGGCAAGAAGAAGCCAGCCAGGAGATATGGTACAATGAAGAGAGAGTAGAAATGACCTACCCCCCAATAAAATGAACTGAGTAATAGAGCATGAAAGATGTACTGGCTCAATTACGTGGGAGGCCACGCGCGCAAGAGGGGCATGTGGTAGCAGAGAGTATCGCTAGAATACCAAGAGAGCCAAGAGGGTGCATCTAAAAGTGAGAGATAGAGGGTCGATGGGAACAACGCTGCTGAATTGCAGCCTGCCAAGGCAAGGGTGGATGCCTGTCCTTCCAATCTCTCGGGCTCGTCGTGGTGACGCAGTGCCCCAGTATATCACGCTCACAACACCGTCACCATGGCGAGCAGCACAAGTGTGGTCAGTGCTGCAGCTGAGGAAAGGAGGAGTTGCCTGAGTGCACCGTCATTGCGCTCCGTCTCGTTGGGGCGCTGCGTGTTCGGGTCGGGGGATTGAGATGCGTTGTAGGTGTCCGGGCACATGACGAGATATGGTGGGCAGTCGGCGAGGCTGCCGGTGGTGAAGAGCTGCGGCGCACTTGACGCCGCGTCGACGGTGCGCCCCTCTGGGCATGGGATGCGAAAGCGCCCCATGTCGAACTTGACAGAGTAGGTTTGTGTTGCTGCGTCACACTGAACATCTACACACACGGCGCCCATCAGAGCACTGCTCGGCGCCCTGTCCAGACACCGCGAACTAGGACCCACGACGGAATTGATCATGGACGACCCCGATGCACCTGTGCAGCTTCCTTGCTGATCTTGTGACACTATAGGACAGTACTCTGCGTTTTCGTCACCACCCATTCGCGGGTTTGAGAAGTATTGGTAGTACGGCGGTAACACTCCGCTCAGGGTGCGTGCGTTGCACCGTCCAATACCAAGATGGTCTGGGGTACAGGTGAGCGTGTTACCTCCGCCACAGAACATTGTGGGGAAGTTGCTCACACCATTCTCCACACACTTGTTCTGGATGAACGAGCAGCCAGCGGCGTTGCCCCACGGCATCTCCTCGGCCATGCTGTAGTTGCCCTTGTAGAAACCGGTGTCCTCCATCGCGGCGATGGTGATGGCACTGTACCGCATCATGGGGCCCACGTAGCCGCACATCATGTCGTCCCGGGCGTTGCGGACGCTCCAGTGCGAGCCTGCCGTGCCCTCACCGCCAGTGTCGTCGACCTCCATGCCGGGCATTGTAGAGCAGCCATAGTGTTCCTTTGCCTTCGCAAGAACCTGCGTGGAGGTTATCAGGGTGGAATTGGGCTTTCCGCGCAAACCACCTGTCACGGTGCGGAGCATCTTCTGCTCAAGGAAGGTCACCATATCAAATCCCAGTGCGTGCAGCATCTCGTGGGCCATTGTTCGGATGGACTGCTCCGTGCCGTCGATGTACTGAGGTCCAACGTTGATAACTCCGGCGACGGGTCGTGCACCGTCGGAAAACCCACACGGGGAGGCCCAAGCAACGACGTTTCCTTCCTGTGGACCTGCAGCGACGAAGAGAACGTAGTCGTATCCGTCGACGCCGTTCGTACGAACAGAGTCAGGGATGGTGAAGCTCCCACAGACAGGGTCATCCGGCAACTGGACATCAATGTGTTGAAGCGGACGGACCGAAAGGCGGTCAGAATGCATCTTGATGGCTGCGGGGATCATCGTGTTGACGAGCAGGTCCTGTTTAGCGGGAGTAAGAATATCAACTCCCCGGCACAGCCGTATGCCGCTGTAAAAGTCAGGTCGAAATTGTAGAATATTAGAGCAGTACTTGCTTGGGTCGTAGACGTCCTCAGTGTAGACTTTGATGCGAATGGGCGCGTAGCCGTCCGAGGAGGAGGCATGGGGAGTACTGCTACGGGGCACTTCCAGCACTGCGGCTGCGGAGAAGCGTCCGCTGGCAAGCGCATCTGGGAATGACTGCCCACCGAGCTGCTTCGCGCGAATGATATCGTGGATGCAGCGGTGCGGTGAGGCTGAGTCACCCGGAAGAGAAGTAGCGCCCTGGGCCGTTAGTGTGGTCACAAAGGTAACAACTGCTAGAAACGAGATGAACACCGCCCCATCGTGGAGACGGGGCACAGTGACGCACACCATGTTCCTATAGTTATTTGGGGAGAACGTTAAGAGACAGCTCTTCAGTGTGATGGTGGCGTGTGAGCCCAGCAGGTTGGTTAGGGGTCACAGATACGCCAGTGTGTTGCGAGGAGATTGTCTTCAAGAAGGGGTGGTCATGAAGAGAAGAAAAACACACCAACGCAGACCCGATGATAGTAAGCGGCGGGAGTATGAAAGATTGAGTAGAGGGAACATTTAAATAGCTGCTTAGACATTGAGCGAAGCTTCAGGACGTACACTTTCACCGTAGCATGTGGTGGGTGGAGGAAAAGATGCGCATCTGGTGGAGAGACAGTAGCGGATATTCCATGGAAAAGTCCGGCGCTGGTCATATTATCCATTGGCGTGAGGGCGGTACTGGTAGATCGAGTTGGTATGGTGAGAAGGAGTTTGAAGAGGTTCTCGGATGCAAAAAAGGGGGTAAGTAGAAAGCTTCAGGCCACTGGGGATTTCATATAAAACGTTCCAGTTCTACCCGTTCATCACAACCGCATTAGGGAGTTGTGTACGCGCGTGTGAGTGTGCAGTAGCCACAAGGAATGTCACGACAACAGTGTAGGTAAAGTGTGTGACCAGTCAGCAATCCGACAGCACAGAGGGAAGATACGGTGATGTCGTATGGTGTGTGAGGAGATAACACAAATGCACGATAGTGCCTATGCAACTGACGATTGATCTTAAAAAAAGGAATAGGGAAAATTGCAGCCGTAGTTGTGAGGAAAATAGTTGTATTACCTTCAATGTTACTTGTGATGCACTTCTGCGATCCGAGAAGTGGCAGAGGGAGCTCGTCAGGGGTGCGGATCAGTGATCGTAAAAAGGATGACATCCCCCAACCATCACTAGAGTCCGAGGATTCACTGCCACCTCGGAGCCATTCGACAGCACTGTGCACACAGTGGCACACAAGAGGATATCCTGAATCACAAGACCACGAGATACGTCTGCGCCACTTAGGATAGTTGCCACAATAGGTACCGGTTTTCTTCATGAAACCTATTCGTAGCGCATAAAACAATGTGGAGAGTCAATTATACTGGTTCGCACAGACAAGCAGGAAGTACCACAAAATGAGAAGCAAGGCCGCGATATAGGTTAACACTAACGTGGTCGGGAGCTGTGAAAGCACCGTAATGGCAACACGGTCTGTTATCGTTCCACTGACGGGAAACTCCTTCGAGCACAGCGTAAAATAGGAGGGGCAGACAAAGATACTACCTGGCTGAAATGACGACGAAGTGATTCGGGCATCGATACTGGAGCCCTCAGGACAATCCACGTAATGCTTGCTGCCGGAGAACATGACACGATAGGTGGAGGTATTTCTATCACACAGGACATCGGCGCACACCGGCATCGTTGTCGTACCACCAGGGGAAGGGTTCATGCAGCGTGAACGGGGTCCGTGACGGGAAAGGGGCATAAGCTTCGGCTTTCCGTTGAGGCACTTCATGTCGGTGAACAGCTTTGGGACCGGGCAGTATTCTGCAGCAGCTTCACCTCCAAGGTGAGCATCTGAGAAGTACTGGTAGTACGTAGGAATGACACTTTCATGCGACGTAACCGGACAAAATCCTACACCCATGTGATCCGAGGAGCAAATCATTCCACTATGCATGCCTTCCGTGTCAGTGCAGAACATGGAGGAGAAGTTACTCACACCATTCTCCACACACTTGTTCTGGATGAACGAGCAGCCAGCGGCGTTGCCCCACGGCATCTCCTCGGCCATGCTGTAGTTGCCCTTGTAGAAGCCGGTGTCCTCCATCGCGGCGATGGTGATGGCACTGTACCGCATCATGGGGCCGACGTAGCCACACATCATGTCGTCCCGGGCGTTGCGGACGCTCCAGTGCGAGCCTGCCGTGCCCTCACCGCCTGTGTTGTCAACCTCCATGCCGGGCATTGTAGAGCAGCCATAGTGTTCCTGCGCCTTTGCCAGCGTGTTGGGGGAGTTCACTACCGGTGTGGTGGGTTTCCCACGCAGGTTTGGCACGATCGCCGCCATCTTCTGCGCCTCGAACTGAGCACCGCTAAACCCCAGGGCATGTAACATCTCGTGAGCCAAGGTCCTAGTGGACTGACTCGTGCCGTCAATGTAATGCGGCTTCACGTTGATAACGCCGACAACAGGACGCAGGGTTCCAGATATGTGCATGCATGTTAAAGCCCAGGCAACTGTCGAGCCAGAAATGGGCCCTGTTGCGACGAGTAAAACAAAATCGGCATCATCTATTCCATCCTGTAGGACCAAAGAGGGAATGGTGAAGCTGCCGCAAACACTACCCCGCATGCGCGGGATCCGTAGGTGACGGAGGGGTTGCACCAACAGTCGATCTGAATGCATTTTAATTGCCTCAGGGATCATCGCCTCCACCAACAGTCTCTGCGTTTGCTTGGTCACGATATCGCTCTTAGTGCATCGCAAATGTCCGCCGTTGAAGTTCGGACGCATCTGCCCGACCGCCGTACAATGCCGGCTCTCGTCATATACATCTTCATAGAACACTTTGACACGAATGGGGGAATAACCAACGGCCGACATAGTTCGCGAGAGCGGACTACGTGGCACCTCCAGGACGGCCGACGTCGTGAACTTCCCGCTACTGACAATTTCATCGAGTGTAAGGCTACCAAATTGCTTTGCGCGGATCTCGTCGTGGATGCAGCGGTGCCCTGTGGCTGAATCGCCGTCGTGGGTAACGGTGGCGGTGGCCACGGTGGCACTGACCAGGAGTACTGCCGCGAGGGCGGCAGCCTCGCGGAGGAGCCGCATGAGGCGGGCCGGTGCGGGCATGCGTGTGGTTGGTGCAGGTGTCTGTGGGTGGGTGTGTGTGTCTGTGGGCGGGTGTGTGTGTGTGTGGGTGTCCTACCGCAAGTAAAGGTGGGGGATGGAGGCTACAGATAAGGGAGATGGTGGTGGAGGGTGTCGCAGCTGGGTAGATGGGGGCACCGGTAGGGGTCAGTGGGGGCACACATGGTCGCATGGATGTGTTCGCAGCAGTGTGCGAGGAGGGCCCACCGCTGAGGGAGGGGCGGTGTGTGTGCGTGTGCACCGTGTCGATGGTGGGTCATCGAGGAGAGGGTGTGGTATGCAGGGATAAGTGGGGTTCCGGGAAGAAAGCTATAGACAACACATAAAAGGAAACAGTAGGAAAATATAAGGAGAGGTGTTCAAGGAAAAATAATTCTGACGCCGTCAACATGCGGGGAGTGCGCCGTGAGTGCACAATCACACTGTGAACGGGTTTGTAGGTAGAAGGCATAGTGGCATGTGCCCACTGGAATGATTGACGAGATGAACACGGGTGAGTGGGGACGTGCAAGGGGTGCCAGCTATTCCAAACCTGCACAGAGGCGGAGCGATGGAGCAGACCGAGCTGCTGCGTGGGGGTGGGTGGGTGGGAAGTGAATGAAAGGAGAAAGACATGGAAAAGAGAAAGAAAATGAAAGTAAGTCTGGGAGTATGCTTGAAGCAAGAAAAGATGGAAGAATAGGCTACATGCGTGTTGTGGGGCGGAAGAAAAGTAGGGGGGGGGGTGGGGAGGGAGAAGATATTCGGTGACAGGTGGTGCTGCGCAGGGAAAGGAGTCCTGCGCGTGCCGTTGACACATGTGGAAGGAAGTAGGCACTTAAATGTCCAAGTGAATGGCAAGGGTAGGTATCAGATAGAGACCCCATAGAAAATATGAGTAGAAAATAAAAAAAGAAACCAATGGGGGAGAGGGAGAAGATGATGAAAAAAAAGATGATCAGTATAGAAAAGGAAAAGTAAGTCAGAGTGCCGACTGACCGGTGTGGACCAGTGTCTGTCGACTCTCCGTTGTTGCTGGAGTGTTGCGACGCTACACACAGTGTTGTCACATGGAGATTGCGTCATGTTTGGAGTATTAGGCACGGCTAGACGGGTGTAAGTGCACAATATAGGAAAAGGGTTTGCGCCTTTTAAAGGACCAGCGAGGATCACTCCGAGTGGAATAGATCATGTGGGGGTGCTTCATGGCGTGGTGTGGGAGCCACTCACAAAGGTGAGGATGTGTACAGGAAAATCAGTAGAGAAGGGATAGAAGTAGCGTGAGTGCCGGCAGAAACAGCGAGAGCGCCACGGGGCCTGCACCAAGCCCAAGGGCGGCATTGTCGCCTGTATTCCCACCGACGGAGAAGGTTGTCGAGCACAGGGTGAAGTATGGTGGGCAAATGAAGGAATTGCCAGACGTAAACTCAGGCGAGCTGGCGTTTGCGTCAATGATGGAGCCAGGCGGACAGTCCTCGTACGTGCTGCTCCCGTAGAACTTGATCTTGTATGTGGAGGATGTGCTGCTGCACTGGATATCGGCACACACGGGCATGACAGCGGCGCTTCCCGGCGCGGGGGTGATGCAGCGGGATGATTCCCCAAGCAGTGAGTCTGGCATCAGCATCGTGTTGCCATTCCTGCACAGCATGTTCCCGAATGGCGTCACGTACGGGCAGTACTCCGCGGTCGCGCTGCCACCAAGCTTCGGGTTCGAGAAATATTGGAAATACGACGGGATCGAGTTGTACGTGCTAATGGAGCAGACACCAATCCCGAGCAGATCGGGAGAGCACTGGCGGTTCCCACGGCTTCCATCTGGAGTTGCGCAGAACATGTTTGGAAACTGACTCACACCGTTCTTCACGCACTTGTCGTTGATTAGTCCGCAGCCCTCATCGTGACCCCACGGCGCCCCCTCAGCCATGCTGTAGTTGGCCTGGTAGAAGCCGAGGTCCTCCATTGCGCCGAGTGAGACGGCTGTGTACCGCATCATGGGGCCCACGTAGCCGCACATGAGGTCGTCCCGGGCGTTGCGGACGCTCCAGTGCGAGCCCGCCGTGCCAGCACCGCCGCTGTCGTCGAGCTCCATGCCGGGCATGGTGTTGCAGTTGAACTGCTCCTTTGCCATGGCCAGGGTATTGGCAGAGTCGACCACCGGCGTCGTGGGCTTGCCGCGCAAGTTGGCCACCGTGGTGACCATGTTGTGGGACTGGAACTGAGCACCGCTGAACCCCAGTGCGTGCATGATCTCGTGGGCCATCACGCGGATGGACTGGTCGGTGCCATCGATTGTGAAGGCGTTCACGTTGACGATGCCCACGGCGGGACGCCCTGAGCCGGAAACGAACTTGCATGGTCCAGCCCAGGCCATGGTGGGCAGCTGTACGGGGCCGGTTGCCACGAAAAGGACGTAGTCAACCCCTTCGAGGTTCTGATTAAGAACTGTACTCGGGACGGTGAAGCTTCCACAGACCTTTCCAGTGAGTGGCGTTATCACCATACCATCAAGCGGCTCCACAGACAGCCGCTCTGTGTGCATCTTCACCGCGTCAGGGATCATCGAGTTGATCAGCAGGCTCCGCTTGGCGGGTGTCATGATGTCAGTTTTGGTGCAGGTGAGGGTGGAGCCCTTGAAGTCTGGTCGAACCTGGCCCACCTCTGTGCAGTACTTTGCTGGGTCGTTGACGTCATCGTAGAATATTTTGATACGGATTGGGGAGTACTCCGCAGAAGCTGCTGCACGGGCCGTTCCGTTGGTTGGTACTGTGGTCACAGTTGACGCCTCGAAGCGGCGGCTCGCAAGCACTTCAGAAAATGGTTCCTCGCCGAACTGTTCCGAGAAAATTTCGTCGTGGATGCAGCGGTGTTCAATGGGTGGCGCGGGACTCGGCGGAAACTCATCACCAGAGACACTGACGACAGCCAATGCTGCAAGCACCGTGAGAAGTAGAAGGAGCCGCATGCGACGCGTACGGCAAAGCAAAAAGGGAAGGGGAAAATCCCGATATACACAGTTGACACGAGCGCGCGTGCCGGGTTGAATATTGACTTATCTGGTAGTTGTGGTGGCTCGTGTGGGGGAGGGGGTGAAGTGTGTGTGCCAGCTATTACTGTTAGTGCAGGTCGGTAGAGAGGAGAAAGACCAAAAGTGGGAGAGTAAGTGCTGTGTGGAAAGGGTACCAGGAGGTAGGCAGATGTGCCTGTGCATGAGTGTTAGCGACATGTGACGGGCGAAAGAATCCCGAGGTGGATGGCTGATACAGACGCACTGTGGTAGAGCGACCATCTCTGCTCGATAGCAAACAACCCCTGGGGAAGCGCGGAGAGTGTATCATCTACCTCGCGGGCCTTTGTGCCCGCAACGCATGTTTATATGGATCGTCGCAGGCACGCCTGAGGAGGTTTGCCTGAGGGTGCGTTACTGGAATATATTTTACCGTTCCTGCCAATTGCAGATACTCCTCCACATATTTACGGGTGAATACGCTGAAAAAAAGGGGAAAAAAGAGAGGGGGAAAAAGAGTGTTCGGTGGAATAGGAAAAAAAAGGAAAAGGAAATGGGAAATCACCTTATTGCATCGGGAAGGGTATAGCTATAGGTCCAAAAATATAAGGGTATAGTAGAGTGGTTCCAGACCAACAGTAAACCTGCAGTTAGTATGACAGAACAAAGATCAAAGCAAAAGTACAGCGCAATGTGCATCCTCTGTGTCTACATACAAAGTAAATACCACTATCGGGGAGTATCATTGCTGCAGGATATACATGTCACGTTCAGTCCACGACATATTAACAATGAAAAGTAAATCGAGTAGGTATAAAGAGTTGCAATACTTGCCAAATGAACCACGGACGATTCTTCGACAACATCACGCAAGGAGAAAAAGAAGTGTGATAGAGGCGATGAAGAAGGCTGAGATGCCGGACTCGGTCGAGCTTGCCCCATCATCGTTCTCCACCAAGTTAGCTCCGTCTGTCTGGATGCACATCCGGTAATATGGAGGACAGACGTAGGTGCTGCCACGACGGAACGATGATGAGCTCTGCTGTGCATCAATAGTCGTGCCAACCGGACAGTCAACAAACTCTTGGCCTCCGTAAAACTTGACGCGGTAGGTACTCGCTGTGCTGTTACACAGCACATCCGCACAAATTGGACCGTTGGCGCTGTTCCCAGGGGAGGGGCTCATGCACCGGGAGGAATCAGCGAGGAGGGACAGTGGCATCATAATCTGGCTCCCAGTCGCGCACCCAGTATTCGAGTAGGAGGTGGGGATGGGGCAAAATTCGGCAGTCACTCCCCCACCGAGGCGCGGGTTAGAAAAGTACTGATAGTAGGTCGGGAGCGATGTAGTGTATGTGAAGGTGGGACAGTACCCGATACCTAGTAGGTCGGCAGAACAGATATACGGTCCATCTGACCCTTGCGTGTTGTCACAGAACATGCTGGGGTAATTGCTCACACCGTTCACAACGCACTTCTCGTCGATCAGGGTACATCCGGAGTGGTAGCCCCACGGAAGTAATTCAGCCATTGCGTAGTTGCCCTTGTAGAAGCCGAGGTCCTCCATCGCAGCGATGGTGATGGCACTGTACCGCATCATGGGGCCGACGTAGCCGCACATGAGGTCGTCTCTGGCGTTGCGGACGCTCCAGTGCGAGCCCGCTGTGCCCTCACCGCCGCTGTCGTCGAGCTCCATGCCCAGCATCGTGGGGCAGCTGTAGTGCTCTTTCGCGTTAGCGAGTGTGTAGGGAGAGTCCACAACCGGTGTTGTCGGCTTTCCACGGAGGTCTTCCACCACAGCCACCATGTCATGCGCCTGGAACTGTGGGCCGCTGAACCCCAGCGCGTGCATGATT
>AUXJ01005008.1:0-18448 GCA_000482205.1 Herpetomonas muscarum
ATATATATATATATATATATATATATTATATCTTACACACTTCAACTTCGCGTGTTAAGGGCAGCAATACGAAGAAAAAAGCGCAACAAAGTGAGTTAGCCAGACACTACCCGGAGAGGACCTCACACACAGCATAAATTTACTCACACACACCGTCTGCGCGACAACCGCCTGGACGACTCCGCCGCACTATTCTGTATTTCTGTGGTGGTGGCAACGTCAAGGAAGAGACGGAGCCAACTGCGCTTTTCTGGTCGTCGTCGAATCTGTTTGCTGTGGTCGTCGCCATTGTTATACGTAAATAATATTTATATATCTTTGAATTTGCTGTACAAACAGACCATCCTCACACGCTCTTGCGTCGTCCCGTTTTTTTTTTCAAAGCGTGCATTTGCCCACAGTTGTTGTTACCCCCTGTAGGAGAGCCCCAGTCGCCTCATTATCAATGCATGTCGCTTAGGCTGGTGGAGGGGAATGACTCCGCGGAGCTTAGCCTGAGCAGCGCCGGGGAGAATTACCTGCACCGCTCTCACGCCTACGCTGTCGGGAACAACATCCCCGAGGGGCGTGCTGCTGCTGCTGCGGCAACGCCGCCTCTCTCGCAGTCGGGCGTGGCCACTGCCGCGGAGACGCCGCTGCGGCCCGGTGGCGGACCAGCGCACAGCCTCGTGAGCCCGCCCCGCCCATCGCCGGGGACGCGCCCCGTACGCCCTGCGGTGCGGGCGAGCACGGTAATGTCGATCAGTGGTCTGGGCAGCACAACGGCCGACTTTGTGACGCGGATGGAGCGGCTCGCGGAGGAGGAGCTGACGGTGCTGTGGCACGCGCTGCGCGACGGCGTCTGCGACGAGTCCGCGCTACGGGTGGCGGAGGCGGGGCCGAAGACGGAATGGAACCCGTACCGACCCCCGCGCGGCGGCGTGGCGGTGCGGCAGGAGGTGCTGAACAGCGAAATTATGGAGTTCCAGCGATTTATCCCGACGGACAGCCTCCACCTCCGCGGTAGGCCCCTCATCCCAGCGACCGCCACGGGGCTGTCCCCGTCACGGCGCACGACGGGCAGCGTGCTGAGCCCCTCCGCGGCAGCAGATTCGCCGCATCGCGGCGCCGCTGCGTCGACACGACAGCCGAAGGGCCCGTGCACGGAGGAGACCTTTGCCGAGCACGGCCACCGCGATCTCCTCGCCCGGCAGCCACCGCGGCCACGAGAAAATGTAGAGAGCCCGCCGGACGCAGAGGAGCCCGCAGAGGATCACGTCCAGGCCCAGCGCCGCCTCGAGGAGGTGCTCTTCGCGAAGGTTTGGGAGGAGGCAGTGGTGCCGACGCTGGCGCAGCTGATCGTTGACAGTCTCCCTGGCCACGGGGCGGCGCGGGACGCAGCGCCCCGTCGCCCCAGTACGGTCGTGGGGGACGGCGGCAAGGGGGGCAGACAGCACCCCCCGCGCGGGGGCAGCCCCGCCCCGCGGTGGAGCCAGTGCGCGACGTCGCTGAGCGCACTCACGCACGGCGGTGCTTCCCGGGGCGGTGGGGACTCACCGCAAACGCGGCGGGGCAGCTCGCGGCGCGGCAGCGCGCCGTCCCTCGGCGGCAGCGAGGCAAGCGCGCAGCAGACGGTGCCCCTCAATGGCCCGCCGCTGGGCAAGGAGAAGCGGCGGCCCGCGACGGGCGGCGGCCGCAACTTGGCGAGCACGAGCCGCCCCAGCCACGTCCCGCCGCTGCCGCTGGGCAAGCTGCCACCGTCAAAGGCCTCGCGGCGCCACAAGCGGTCGTCGCTGACCTCCTCGCTGGGCTCGCGCAGCGCGCCGGAGGAGGGCCTCATGATCGTCGAGGACGTCCACGGGGGCATGAGCGTCGCGCCGTCGCCGAACCGCAAGGGGTCAGCCCGTCGCACGCTCGGCGGCGCTGGCGGCGGGTGGGGCGGCGACACGGGCAGCAGCACCCTCAACACTCCGTCCACCACCAGCCGGCGCACGGCGACTGAGGAGGTGGAACCGCCCCTTTCGAGGAGGGGGGCGGGGACAGCGTCGGAGAAGGCGGAGGAGGCAGCGGCGCCCATCGCCGTGCACCGGGCCAGCCGTCGGCAGATGGATAACCGTCCAACAACACCGTCGCGCCGTGGAAGTGCCGGCGGCAGCAGCAACAGTGGTGGCGGGGGGAGAGCGTCGCGCGCTGGGGCCTCCGCCTCCAGCTCCCTGAAGAACACCCCCAAAGGGGTAGTGACCGCGTCGCACAGAGGGGACGGTGTGTCCCCGCCGCGGCCCGGCAAGGGCTCCAGTCGGGCGGTGAACTTTGCCATGCAACTGCTCAGCACCGTCGATGAACACCAAGGCCCCACCACGCATTCTACGGCGGCGAAGCGCGGCACCCGCGCGCCCCTGCGCCACAGCCCACTTAAGCAGCGGTTCGCCCCCTACGGCGCGCTGTCCTCGGCCCGCAACACGCCCTCCACAGCCACCGGTGCGGCGTCAAAGAGCTCCCGCCCCAACCGTGTCGGCCCCGGCGGTCGGCTCGAAACGACCGTCAGTTCCATCCCGCGTCAGCAGCAGCGGCAGCAGCAGGCGTCTGCGGAGGATCATGCGCACCACCCCCCTCATGTGCTGCGGAGTGGCCGCGTCGGCCTCAGCGGGCGGGACATCTCGTCTCCGTACTTGGAGTCCTGTCCGCGGTCGACGGGAGCGCGGCGCTTCAACTCCCCACTGCCGCTGTACCTGGCGACGGCGGAGGTGTCGGCGCGCCGCAGCCCCAGCAGCCACCCAAGGACACAGGAGGAGGGCACCTCCGCGGAGCACTCGCCCCCGCTGAGCGCGCGGCGACGCAATGAGAGCCCGGCGCTGAGCGGCCGCCAGGGCCACGGCGGTGGTGTGGCGTCAGACCGCGGCCCGGTGAAGTCCGCGCTGCACGAGAGTCCCCTGCGCGCCCTGCGTGGCGAGGTGGCGCCAAACGGCGCCGGCGATGGCGTGAACCAGGTCCTCTTTCCCGGGAGGCACCCCAAGAGTAAGGCCTCGACGGGGCGCTCGACGTCGCGAACAAAGGAGCAGCGACCCACAACGGCGCTCCTGTAGCTCGGCGAGTATTGCGCACATGTACGGTGGCCAAGATGGGTGGAAAGGGGGGCCGTGCGAGAAAGATATGTGCAGGGGGACAGGAGCAACTAAGGTGCTCCGCAGCCCCGCAGAGCTCCCCTGACTCAATTCCCGCAGATACACGAAGAGAAATCACACACACACACACACGCACACAGATGTATACGCATATATGGGCAGAAAGGGATGCCGATAGTAGAAGTAAGATTCTTCTGTTCGAATGGGATATGGAATTCCTTCTTCTTTGAACGGATATTGACACTATTACGCCGGCAAGGAGGGGTTGTCCGTTATGTTCGCCATGGGGCCGGGAGCATGCGTCCGCGAAGCGTGCTCTGTTAATGATTCACTCGCGGCCAGCACACAGCTATTCGTCTCGTCGTCCTCTCCTTCTTGTTCTACGACTTACCCCCCCCCCCCCCCGCCCGTTTCCACCCCCTGTCACTGTTCTTGTGCTTGCTCGCTGCTGAAGCAGAAATAGGGTCATATTGTTAGAGCGAGGCTGTAGATCCCTCTCTCCCCTTTCCATATCGCACGCACGCGGGCAGTCCACATTCTTTTGGAGGGTGCAGCTGCGGCTCCGTGATAATATCGTATTTCTGCCCCACCGACGGCAGATTGGATTCGCTAGTGTCGTGGCATCTAGAGCAGGAGCAGTGAACTATACACCCTCCTACCCCTTTATCTTGTTTGTATTTCAGTAGATTGCCGACACTTATTCGTCCCGTCATGGCAGACCCGTACACGGTGTGCTTGACTTGCAAGTCCCCCATGCGCCGCAGTGCGCTGTCGACGCACGCCTGCGCGCCAAGCTCCACCCCGGATGAAAAAACCGTCTCCCCCCCACCCGCTCCGCGGAAGGCCGCCACCTCGCCAGGGACGACGCCAGTACGCCAAGCTGTCGGTGCCGCCTCCTCGCCGTCGCCGCGGGCCCCCCCGCTGTCAGGTGTGGCCAGCGCGCTCAGTGGAACAGCCACCGCCGGTAGTGCACCCCGCGCCAGTCGCGAGGCTTCCCCGAAGGCCACTCCACCAGCAGCGCACGGGGGCGCTGGAGGCCGCGGTGCGGCGCGCCCGTCAGAGACGGCCCCACTAACGTCGCGGGTCAGCGGCAGCTACCGCAGCATTGACCCACAGCCGCCGCGCATCCGCATCAGTTTGTCGCAGGAGAACGACGCGGGCAGCTCGTGCGAGCGCAGGAGCAGCGTGGGGGGCAGCGGCGGTAGCCGCCCCCGCCCGTACATCAGCAGCGGTGTCCACGAGGCGGCGTCCAACTACGCGCTCGACAACGATTGCGCTGCGTCCCCGTCGGAGGAAGGCGTGTTGCTGGACGAGACGCCCCCGCGCCGGGCACGGCCGAGTACCGAGGTCTCCAGCAAGTCCCCATCGCAGCAGCGCCCCTCCGTGAGCTTCTCGCCGAACCTCATCGAGCCAGAGAGCGGTCGCGCGTCGTGGCAGAAGAGTCCGCGTGCAGCCACCGAGGAGAAGAGGAGCAGTCTGTCGAACAGCCCGCGGCACGTGACCGCCTACGAGCAGCTGCGTGCGGAGGTGAATGAGGTGCTCACACCGGAGGTGCGGGAGGCACTTGCGGCGCTCCGGCGTCGGGGCCCTAGCGCCGAAAAGGACGAGGCAGATCACCGGCTGAAGGCGAGCCAAGAGGAGGCGAAGCAGCTGCGCGAGGAGATGCGGCGCATGTCGGCGGAGGTGGCATCCCTGCAGCGCTGGCGTAAGGAGCAGGAGGGGCGGCGCCCAACGACTCACGAGGGCGTCGAGGAGCTGCGGTCTGCCGTTGCCGCCGCAAATCGCCGGTGCGACGGGTTGGAAGGGACTGTCGACACTCTTCGAAAAACCGTTGATGCGCTGACGGGGTACAATGAGGCGATGGTGAAGGCGCACGAGGAGCTCCTGGCTGACGTGAGGGAGCAGTGGGGGACGCTGCGGCAGCTGGTCGAGCAGTCGCTGGAGAGGGTAAATACCCTAGACAGCAAGGTCGGTGAAAACGATCGCAGCGTTGCAGCTCAGCTCTCCGCATTCGAGCAGCTGCTCGCAGCGTCAGAGCGTCCACAGGAGCCGGTGCACGTTGCCAAAACGCCGTCCCTAGTCAGCGGCAGCGGTTCCCTCGTCGGCGACCGGGATGGGCCATTCGCAGCCCCCGCTGCTGTTGATCCCCCACCGACGCGCAGGGACAGCGATCCCCATGCCACGGCGCCGCTGTCACCGTCTGTGATTCGCTACCCCGCGGGGGTTCCTCAGCCGGCTGCGGCGTACCCCTCCCACCCTCATCCTGTCGCACCTGCAGCGGCAGCCTATGAGCCGCAGCAGCGAGCGCGCTCCGACACGCCTGTTGCGGCGGCACCCGTCTTCTCAGATATTAACCTCTTCTTCTCGCCGGAGCCTCGCGCGCCCGTCGCTGCGGAGGTGAGCTATGCCTCGGCACCCCCCACGAGCCACGTCGCCGGCGGGCCGTGGGTGCCGGCTGCCTTCCGCGCCGACCCTGCTGCTGCCGCTCCTGCCGCAGCCGCTCCCCCCGCAATGACTCGGCAACCGCAGCCGCGGTGGGTTCACGCCACTTCGACAGCGGACCACGTCATTGAGAAGCTGCGCGGCCCGCCGACGGTCGTACTGCCACAGTCCCCTTGGCCGGCCCTTCACAGGGGCCGCGGTGGGTCCACGCCACTCGCATGGTGACCACCAACGCCAGGCGCACTCGTCCGTCTGTAACTGTACACACACAAAAAACACACATACACACAAATACACAAAAACACGCACGCGCGCAAAGCATCGCGGCGCGGTTTCACTTACACAACGTAGCGGTTCATACAAGTGGCCATATATCGAGGCCCTCCACCCCCCCAAAAAAAACGAAAGAATCGCAAGGAGCCTGCGCTTCGTAGATACACACATCCCTGGCATACGTGCAAACGCCTCTCTAAGAGCTCAAGCACCTCGCTGTACATTAAACTAGTATTTATTTTTCTGTTTACAGGGGGCAGTTGGCAACAGCGCGGATGTCGTGCGAGGAAGGAAGGAGGTTGGCGTGTGGAATGCCCCTTCTTAGGAAGCCTTCCCCCCCCCTCCCCCCATCCGTGCAACGACATGCACTCCAGTCTCGCCTACCTGCATATGACACATCTCTCAGGTAGCTGTAAACTAAAGGGAAGAGGTTCCCAACAGCGGCCACGCGAATAGCCACCTTGATGTCAAGAGCGAGGCGTTGACTGTGAATGTTATCCTTTTCGATTGCACTTTCTTCAATCCCTGTCCTCCTCTTACTTTGTGCTCCTCTGCGCGTCCCGTAGTAGTGAATGCCGCCAAAAGCAAGGTATGTGTGCTCGCACTGTCGCGAGCGCCGGGCGGCGCTGAAGCGCCCCCGCGACGGCACGCTGTTGTGCCAGGAGTGCTTTTTCGAGATTTTTGAAAACGAAGTGCACGAGACGATTGTTCGGGAGCGGCTGTTTGAGCGGGGCGACCTCGTGGCCAGCGGCGCTAGCGGCGGCAAGGACAGCACCGTCCTGATGCACCTCATGTGCGAGCTGAACCGCCGCCACGACTATGGGATCAAGCTGCACCTCGTGAGCATCGACGAGGGCATCAAGGGCTACCGCGACGACAGCCTCGAGACGGTGAAGCGCAACTCGGAGTTCTACAAGCTGCCGCTTGATATCTTGTCCTACCAGGATCTGTACGGCTGGACGATGGATGACATTGTCCGCGTGGTGGGCCTCAAGAACAACTGCACCTTCTGCGGTGTGTTCCGACGGCAGGCGCTGGAGCGCGGCGCGGCACTCATTGGCGCGACAAAGATTGTGACGGGCCACAACGCCGACGACCTCGCCGAGACTATTCTTATGAATGTGCTCCGCGCCGATGTGCCGCGGCTGTCGCGCTGCACGCAGGCCATGACACCGGAGGGCGACGGCCTCATCACCCGCGTCAAGCCGCTCAAGTACGCCTACGAGAAGGAAATTGTCCTCTACGCGCACTTCAAGAAGCTGGACTACTTCACGACGGAGTGCACATACGCCAAGGAGGCCTTCCGCGGGACCGCCCGCGCCCTGATCAAGGACCTCGAGGCGCTGCAGCCCCGGTGCATCGCCGACCTCATCTACAGCGGGGAACACCTTGAGGTGCAGGCGGCGGAGGCTACCCCAAGCAGCGGCGCACAAAAGTGCGCGCGGTGCGGCTATGTGGCGAGTCAGCGGCTGTGCCGGGCGTGTGTGCTGCTGCAGTCACTGGAGAATGGTGAGACGGCAAAGGCATTGCGAACCACCATTGTGTAACATAACAACCCCCTTCCAAAAAAAATATAAGATAATCAAAACACCCCTTTGAATAAAAAAAATGCCATGCGGTGCGAGATAGCTAAATCAGGGAATGCTATTGAGTCCCTTTTGTTGATAGTCACAGCACTGTTGGAATTGCATTCTCTGTGCGTTGCAGTATCGCAAATCTTTTGTTTAATGAATTCTCTCGTGGAAGTAGTGTATCATCCATCAGAGCAGCCGATCCCTCAAGGAGGTGCGTGCTGCCATGCACCTTTCCATTCACTCACCCCTGCACTCGCTACTTCATTCTTTGACTTTGTATACGTACCTATGCTTCCCTTTGTTGCACTTGAAGACCTAGCTTTCTGGAAGAAGACACTTTTCCTTCACGGATGAAGGCGAAGCCGCGCTCCGCATTTTCGCCGATGCGGCTGATCGAGGCGCTGTGGGCCTTGATCATGCTTTTTTTGAACACACTGTTTTCGACGGAGCCCGTTGCTACGCAGGCGGAGAGCTACCGCCTTGCCCGTGCGACTGGACGGCCGGCCCCCGGCGGCAGTCTCGGAGGACTGTTCCGCGGTAGTGGTGGTGGCGGTGGTGGCGCTGGTGGTGGCGGGGGCAACAATGGAGGCCCGCCGCGCCCGACATGGGGTAGGCCCGGGGCGAATGTTCACACGCTCCCGAAGCCTTGCAACACCGGATGATCCAGGTAAACCCGGTGGGCTTGTGTTTTCATTCTTTTTTTTAAAGGATGATATGGCTGGTTGCGGAACCCGGCGTTCGGATTGCAACTGGCCAGCAGGCGACGGAGAAAACGTGAGGGTGGGAACCTTATATGGAGAAAACGACGATTCCACGAGGGTATATGAGTACATGAGAGAGAGCTGCCTTTGGTCGCAGTTTCTGGTGTTATTAATTGAATCTCCTCTCGATGCTATACTCCTCGGACCATCGAGTTCCTGCCCTCGCGTGCTACCGTTTCCTGCAATGCTTCCCACAACTACCTGTCCGTTGCCCAAGAGGCACCACCCACGTACATTGTACGCGCGATTACTATGAGAAGAAAACTACGGATACACACACACACACACCAAGCGAGAGGTTGAATGCCTTGCCAGCGGGGGCGCATCACTGGTCACTGTAGCGTGATTTCATGCAACATGCATTTGAAGTGCCATTGCAGCAACGTTCATCCACCCTCGCTTGACTCAACGCATATATATTATTATTACTTTTATGATTCCCTGGGCTCTTCCACTTCGTACTACGCCCCCCCCCCCCTCCTCCCTCCTGTCTTGTCGTGCCGACTACAGAGGAGGGGGACGGGGGGGGGGGCATCTTAAGTGGAAAGAGTTTGCCAAACCATTCATTGGAGCCCCACGGATGACTTTATTTGCGTGACCCGTTGTGCTGTGAGTCGCAGTTTGTCTTCTCCCTTTCTGCCCCATCTACCCAACACGCACCGTTCTTCATTCCTGCGCTTTGATTCCAACAGTGCACGATGTGCTGCCTTTCATGGCACTTTTCACTTGCTGTCGTCCGAGACGCGACTGTCTTTATTATTTACTCCTCGAGTATTTCACTCCCTCCTCTCTCAGTACATATATACATATATATATATATACATATATATCTGCAATCGCACATCACTCTTGGGCTATCAAATGAAAACAGGGCAACCATGAACCCATCTGGCATTCCATGTATTGTGAGGTGATATACGCTTTATTAATGACTTAGATGATGACAGATTAACTCTGTTGTACTGCACACATATCGTTCGTTGAATTGCGTCTGTGCTTGCGATATACATTATCTGGTCACCAGAGACACTGTGTCGTCTCAATACTACGCATCTATCACTCTACTATTTTTATTTGCAATTTCTTCCTTTCCTTCGTTTTTTACGAAAATCATTCTGGGAACTACTCGAGGAAAGAACCCGGAAGCATCCTACCTGCAGTCGCTTCATTCATACGTTCTTGCTGCTGTGCCTTGTCCTAGTCATACCACCCATCTAGAGGGGAGTCAGTCCTTCCGTAGAGAGAGGTTTCTGTTTTATATTCTTCCTTTTTTTTCCATTTCCATATTACTGCTATGACCTCTCGCGCCTACTCGACGGAGCGTGGACGGCGCCTGCCGCCCGATTTGACGCCGGAGCAGAAGAAGGACGTCGCGGAGGCCTTCCGCATCCTTGACATGGAGGGCTCCAACACCATCACACCGCAGGCGCTGACGGTCGCCCTGCGCGCGCTTGGCTACGAGCCTGGCAAGCAGACGGTCAGCCGTCTCGTGGCCGAGATGGACCGCGGTGGTGTCTCGAACAACCTCGTCTACAGCGAGTTTGAGGAGATTATGTGGCAGCGCTTCTTCTCGGACGACTGCAAGGAGGAGCTGCAGCTCGCCTTCCCCCTCTTCACGCAGGGTAAGTCGGACTTCATCACGATAGAGGACCTGCGCCGCGTCGCGGAGGAGGTTGGCGAGGATGTGCCAGATGAGCTGCTGCTGGAGATGATCGAGGAGGCTGATGTCCTCGATCGCGACCACAAGATCTCGCAGGAGGAGTTCATGAAGATGCTCGCCGCGCCCAAGTCCAGCAGCAAGCGGTAACGCATGGAAGACCAGAAGCCAACAAGAACAACAATAATGATCAACAGCAGCGGTTTGTGCTGCTATTTGCCAGCCGTGGCGTTGGATCGATTCGATGTAAAATGTCGAACCACTGACCATTTTTTTTGCGCGTCAGCGTTCTGTACAGTGCTGTCATATCTATTTCTCATAAACAGAAATCCATCAAAAGTGAAAGATTCTGCAGGACCGACATGAAGGGATTTTTGGGCCCGTACTGGATGTATTGAGCGATGGATGCCCTAACCCCCCCCCCCCGTCCCCTGCCCCTCCACACACATGGCAACTACCCTCGACTAACGTGTCTTGAGACCCCTCTGCACCGCATTGAGCTCACCCCCTGAATGCCGGGTTGTATTTTATTGATGATACACTCAAGGTGTATCAAGGATGTCTATGGCGAGTGGGTGCACGCATGTGTACTCTCGCACCTGCGAGTGACCCGTTGGTGAGTGCAGGGGGCGACGGTGGTGCGCCTTCTCCATTTCAATCTTTCCTTATATTCAACTACCCGAACCTACGAACCTCCCCCTTTCCCTTGGACGCCGTGCTCTCAAAACGAACATACGTGTTTCTCAGAGAAAAGAATTTAGTGAGTGTCTTTCGCGGAGATTGTGAAAGGAAGAATAAATTTACTTTAAGTGGATATTATCTCCCCTAACATCTACTGCCCCCTTCATTTCGTACATTGCAGTCGGAAGTAAGTTTCCGAAACATCTATACACGCATTTTTCTCGTTCTAGCTAACTCAACCCCCCCCCCTTTCCGTTCTTCTTGCGCAGACTCTACGATTCTGCTGATCGCCCTGCCACCTCGACGTAACAGTGTGTGTCATATCTATCGAGCAGCCCAATACGTTTTGAGGGACGTGTTTCGCAGGGAAACAGTCACACAGTAAACACACTGGCCGAGTGACAGAGCGGAGAGGACGACCACAAGGAAGACGTAAAAAGCTCCTGTACAGGTCCATACATCAAAGAGGACTACAAAAAGGGGTACACCAATACGTCTTTGCAACATTCTAGGATCGTCGCCAGTGCACACACACACACACACACACACACACACACACACGCGCAAAAAGAAGGAGGACGGCGAAATCCACATCACCAGCTATCATCATCTACGCCTGGTCTAATTTATCACACAAGGCGCCGTCGTTAGTCTGGACCACCTCACCTTTCTTTGCACGATTGCATCGATCCTGCTCAGTTCCATAGAGGCGCATTACTCACAAAGAGGAAGGTATCCAAAAAAAAAGAGAAAACAAAGGAAGAAAGAAGAAAAAAAACACACAACACGGCGCGCAGCAAAACTGTCCAACTCATTAAGAAGAGGAAATAAGACGACAAGAGACGCAGTTAACGGGAGAGCGACTATATCTAGAGGATGACGGACACCGCGGCATATAATGCTCGGCTCGGGGAGGCGAAGAAGGCCTTTGACGCGGGCAAGTACGGCGATGCGGCCAACGCGCTCAAAGGGCTGCCGCAGGATGACCTGAAGGTGAAGCATAATCTAGTGGCCACGCAGTACATGCAGCGGGAGGTGGACGGCATGGAGGCCATCGCCGCCCTCCGCGGCGCGCACGCCGAGAACGAGAAGCGTGGCGGCGTGGCCCTCCTGTACGAGGGGCACGAGGCTGCCCTGTATAACCGCGCGGCCATCTACGCCCGCAGCGGCCTCACGCAGGAGGCAATCAGCCTCCTCCGCCACCTCCTCGAGCTCGGCAGCGGCATCTCCGTGCAGGCGCTGACACACGCCCTGTGCCTCTTCCAGACGCTGACGCGGCCGACGGCGAAGCTGGGCGGTCGTCCGCGCTCGAAGCCCGATGAGGAGCTGGTGCAGCGCGTGCTGAACGAGCGCATGGACGCCATCAAGGAGGACCCCGCCCTCCTCGCGCAGGTGACGGCCGCCTTTGTGGACTCGAGCACCCTGCACGAGGTCTTCAAGGGCGCCGCCCCCAACTCGCCGGAGCAGGTCATCTACCTCAACAACCTAGGCGTCCTTTCGCTGAGCGACGGCAAGACCAGCGTCGCGGCGCTGTGCTTCAGCAAGGCCCTCAAGGCCGCCGCGCAGCAGCCCAACTCCTTCCACACGCAGCAGTCCATCGAGTACAACGCCGGGCTCTGCGCCACCCTCCGCGGCAGCTACGACGAGGCCGTCAACCACTTCACGAGCGTGCAGGAGACGATGCGGGCGTCCACGCTCTTCTGGGTGCGCTTCGCGGAGGCGGCGGTGGGGCAGGTGCAGGCGCTGCAGGCGAACCGCAGCCGCGAGGACTACGAGCGCCAGCAGTCCGGCTTCAGCGCGCTGCTGCAGACCGGCAAGGTGTACGCGAACTTTGAGTTCATGCTGCTGCCGGGGGCGGTGATCGCGCCGGGGCCGGTGCAGGAGCCGCTGAAGGGCAACAGCGCGATGAACGCGGTGGAGCGCGTGGCGGCGACGGCGATCCAGAACGCGCTCTTCCTGCTGATGCCGAAGGGCGGCACGTACAGTGAGGCGATGAAGGCGTCGCCATACCACGAGCAGCAGCTCCAGTTCGCCCTCCTCTACTGGGTCGCACTGGAGGTGGCCCGGAAGAACTACCTCGTCGCCGCTCAGGTCGGCGAGGGCCTCCTCGCCGCGCACGAGAGCCACCCGCTGCCCGCTGTGCTGCACGCCACGCTGCTCTCCCACGTGACGGAGGCGCTGATCCACCTGAACGACGCCGATCGCGCGATGGCGGTGCTGCGCAAGGCGTCGCTGTCCTCGCTGCTGACTAGCGCGACGGCAGAGCACACGGACGCGGCGCAGCGCAGTCGCATGGAGGCGCTCTTCCTCAACCTCGCCATCACGCACGTGCTCGCGGGCAACTGGAACCAGGCGCACTCGGTGCTAGAGAGCCTGCTCGCGAAGATCTACGACTCTGCCCCGGCAGGGGCGACGGAGTGCCGCCCGGAGAAGGACATCCACTTTGCGTTCCAGGTCCTCGACATCTTCCTGGAGCTGGCGCAGAACAACACGGAGAAGGCTGCGGAGCTGCTGGGCAAGGTCAACTGGTGCATCTAAGTACCTTGCTCCTGACCCCGGGGAATAAATGAGCGCGGGCGACGCCAGACGTCGTCCCGCTCCCCCCACCCACACCCACACCCACACCCACAACACACGCCACATTCCTTCTGCTTCCGCTGTACGCATCTGTTCCTTTCTAGCCCAACCACAGCTCTCCCTACACCTGTCCTTCTCCCCCTCCGTGACACCTTTCGGATATCAAAGAACGTTGCTCCGGAGCCGCACACCTCCCTTACCGAAGCTTTGCTTGAACGCTGCTCAATGTCACGGGGGAAGTGCAGATAGCTCGAAAAAAAAGAAAGTTAGGGGAAGGGGACGGAGTTTGTTTTCGGTTTTTGACGTCGCTGTGCTATTTATTACTTTCAACCATTATTGCCACCCGTTGTTTTCATGTCGTTGTTGTTGTTGGTCTTTGCAGATGGATTTCACAGGCTCCTGCGGGTGTACCAACATTTACCCTACTCCAACACACGCGCCACCATCACTCTCGATGTGTTGCTGTTGTCTAGCTCCCCCACCTCTCACTGTCTGGTGTTATTATTTCTTTGGATTGATCTTCACGTTCTTTTGTTGTGTTTCTCTCTCTCTCTCCCCTCCCCTCCCCTTCAATGCCCTACCTACTACCACACCACTTCCTTCTCTCCTTTCAACCCACTAAAAGAAAAAAAATATTTGGCATATCGACCAAGAAACTCCGTCGCTTACACCACACAACTCTCTTCGTCATACTACGAATGCATGTTGAAGGAGTGTTCGAGTCTTTGTGACGGATCAACACAGCTCGGTGCGCGTCCTACCTGGTGGAGGGGCTGTGCACAGACCCGTTGCCCTGAGTGGTACCGGCTTCACTGTGCGAGCGCGACTGAGGGCCCACGCTGAAGGTGATGACACAATGTGGCCCGAAGGGAACTCCTCATGGGAGTCATTGGAGCATGTGTACATGCATCCCATCTACGAGTTCTCCTTACAGAGAAACATTCACACACCTATACATTCTTCCTCTGACCCACATTTGCTCCTCTCTCACTTTCCCTCTTATGCCATCTTTCCCCTGTTCGTTGGCGTATTACCTTCAACGGAAATGCAACAACACCCACAATAATAAACTCATTGACACTCACATAGCACGACTTGGAGCGTTATTATTTTCCCTGTAGCCCCCCCTCCCCATACCAGACGAGGCTGGCTTTGAGTCGCTCTTTGCGTAGGTGTGTTGGCGTGCTTTTACGAACAGTAGGAGCAGCTGCTGCCGTATAGTCAGCTTATTACGACCACACGTACGCACCCCACGCGACTCGTCGAATCGCGCTCTTGTGCACCTCGACGTATAACAAAAAAAGAGAAACAAGAGAAGGAGAAATATACCCACGGGTGCTTCTGCCGAGTCAAGTGCATTTTTGTTTTCATCTGTCGGGCACTGACTGCGAGGTCTTTTCTCTCCACTTGACTACTTCAGGTAATTAATCCCCCCCCCCCCCCGGCCCACATCATCTTCATCCCACACACCCCTCGCACGTCCACATTTCCCTTTCACTGTTCAAGCGGGGGATACACTTCCATCGACCGGTAATACTGTAAATTAACTTTCATTTTCTTCCTTTTGTTCATCCAATTACTTTATAACACGCCTCGATTTTTGTTCGCGAGAGGTACACTTTCGAAAAAAAAACAAATAATAATAACTCCTGCTCGCGTCTTCCTGATCGTACGTTACACTGAAGACACCTCGCTGATTCTCCGTCGCTCGTGCGCTCGTCCTTTGACCCGTTTGCCGGTCTCTTTTCCCACTCTCTGACGCACGTTGTCACGATCAAACAAATACGGAAAAGAACGAGGTCGATCCCGCTACTTTCTTGCCGCACGCATTTCCCTCCTGTTGCACGAATCACGGAGGTTGCTAGAACAAAACAAAAACAACAAGAACTACAAAATCACAAAAAAATACAATGCGGATCTTTGCGACACGGGCAAGGCGCATTGCGGCGGCAACGCTAGTGAGCGCGCCGTTCATTGGTTTTGGTGGCCTCTCCGCGTACATCCAGTACCGCAAGCGGACAAAGCCGCAGCCGCACATGTTCCGTCCGATGGTTGACGATAACGGCGACCTGCAGCTTGAGGGGAGGGTGGTGCCGCGGCCGAGCACCATGTCCGTTGTGGTGCGTGCGATTCACCTAGTGCTCCTGTTCGTGCCGCTCGCCTTCCTGTACGTGTTCATGTCCCTCCGCAGTGACTGGTACCACGTCTGGATCAACCTGCTTCTCAAGGCTGTCCAGCGGGCTGGCCCCGTCTTTGTGAAGATTGGGCAGTGGAGCTGCACGCGCGAGGATCTCTTCTCGCCGGAGGTGCGCCAGGTGTTCAAGCGGCTGTACAACGAGGTTGACGTGCACCCGTACGAGGCGTCGCTCCAGATTCTTTCCGAGGAGCTCGGCCGCCCGGCGCTGGAGGTGTTCGAGAGCATCGACGAGAAGACGGTTGGCTCCGGCTCCATTGGCCAGGTGCATCTGGCGAAGCTGAAGGGCAGCAGCCGCCGCGTCGTGATCAAGGTGATGCATCCCGGCATTATTGAGACGATTGTTCGCGACTTCACCATCCTCAACAACCTCGCTGACTTCGCGGACCGCTACATCCCCGGCCTCTCGCGCTTCGACCTGCCTGAGCTGTCGCTCGCCTTCACCTCCCACCTGGCTGCTCAGCTGGACTTCCGCGTGGAGGCAGAGAACCTGGAGGCGTTCCGGCGCAACTTTGGCAAGGAGCCGTACGTCGAGTTCCCCGAGCCGCTGCTGTCGACGCAGCGCATGCTCGTGGAGACGTTCTGCGAGGGTGAGCCGGCCAGCCCGGAGTTCCTGCGCACCCTCCCCGTCCACGCCCGCGACACGATCGCGAATAAGGGCCTTAACACGTGGTGCCAGATGCTCCTCCGTGACAACTTTATCCACGGCGACATGCACCCCGGCAACATCCTCATTGACGCCTCCGACTCGCACAACCCCACCATCACGCTCATCGACGTCGGCCTGTGCCAGCAGCTGACGCCGGAGGAGAGCAAGATTGCTCACAACCTGATGGAGTCTTTCGTGCGCTGGAACCCCGCCCAGTGCGCGGATAGCCTCTGGAACATGGGCCGCCACCAGCGATACGCCGACAAGGAGACATTTGAGGCCAACCTGACCGAGCTGTTCAAGCACTTCCGTCCCACCCGTGGCGACAAGCAGGCCGTCACGAACATTCTGCAGGCCATCTTCGAGACGGTACGCCAGGACAATGTGCACATGGACCCCGCCTTCGTGTCCCTGCTCTTCGCCGTGCTGGTGCTCGAGTCCTTCATCATGAACCTGAACCCCGAGTACGACATGGTCCGCCACACCGCGCCGTGGCTGGTGACGGAGGGCCACATCAGCAAGGGTGTCGTCAAGAACCTGGCGAAGAGCGCGCGCGACAATTTGCTGCGCGACTACTACATTTGGTCCGGCCGCATGGAGGACACCATGGAGCTGGAGCGTCTCGAGGCCTCCAGCGAGAACATCCGCGTGAGCAACGCCGACACGAGCTTCTGGTAAGCAACCCCCATAAACGGGCGGTGGGGGGAAAGAAGGCGTAGTCTATCATCAAGGAAGCCGGAGAAGGAGGAAAGAAGAAGAATGGCACTGTGTAGGGAAAACACACGACCTGGTGGGCTGTCCACCCACGCTTTCTGTTGTTGGGAGAGAGCGGATCCCGCATGTACTGAAAGGGAAGCAGAATGTTTCGCACATAACAAAAAAGGCTGTATCATCCATGATTCGCTGTTGTGACGGAGGAGCCTTCTTCAATGCCTGCTTCCGACGACGACGTTGTTGTCGTGTGTTTCTGTTGGTAGGACTCAATCAAAGTTGAGCGCGATAATCTGTTGACCACTTTTTCACAAATACCAATCTATATATATTTTCCCTTTTATTCATATCTATCTCTCTCTATATTCACGTTTCTGTTCCTCACATTGTAACGGGGAAGTACTTGCAATAAAGATCATATCCACAAAACGATGCATTGTCTCCGACTCACCAGTGATTTATTGCTCCCGAAGGAACAAGAGAAAGAGAAAAATATATATATATCGAATACAGCGCGTCTTCACACATTGGTGAATTCTACGGTAGTAATAAAGAGGAGCGTCTGTGGCGTCCATGGGAATGTTATAATGTCTCGGTACCGTATCTGGTGATGAGGGCTGTGGGAACTGCAACGGGCACAGGTTTTATGTAACGTTCCTTTGGATTGCTCCTCTTTCCTATGTGCGTGTTGTGTCGGGGGCATGACCACAGGAAGTAATAGAGAGAGAGCCTATTCCTGGGAGGACAAGCACCCTACGCTTCTGCAGATCACGCCGTTTGAATGGAGATGTCACCTTTTGTTTTTGGATAAAGGATATTTCTTTGCCTTGCTCACTTTCACCCTCCTCGCTCCCCCCCTCTCTTGTAAAAATGACGGACAGATATCCTCCTAATTGCTCAGGGGTGTAACAACTATCCTCCTCCCCTCATTCCAGTCCCCTTGTGAACTATCGGTGTAATTTTATCGACAAGGGAGTCCTGAACAGCAATATATTACCGCCGTGCGGCAGCAGCACTGCTGACCGCTTTCAGCACACACACACACACATACAAAAATATATATTCGGGCAGGCACGCCATATTCATGGCATCGCCACAGAAGCTCATCGATGTACTGGGTGCCTCTCCCTGCGCACGAGCTCCCGAGGCAACCCCGCAGTTTCTCTCGTTCAGTGAGGAGGCAGGCGTGGCCAGTGTAGCCCGTTCTGCTACCGGGGCGTACACGGACCAATCGCACGTCACGCTTTCGCCAACCTCACCACCTCGGCAGGGCGGGCAATCGATGCCGCACTTTGACACGCAGCCAGCGTGCACGACTAGCGAGGCCCTTGTTTCCCAGATTATGAGCAGTGAGCTGCCTCTCCCTGTGACGCGGCAATCCCTGGGGCAAGGGCAGGACACCGTCAGCCGTGGTGTCAGCGACATCTTTGCAGACGCCGACACACCAAAGACAGCGGCAGCTGACAGCGCCGTCTCCTTTTCCCGCTCCCGCGACGACGGGGGTGCTGGTGGCTGCAGCGAGACTGGCAGTGGAGCTGCGCCCCTGTCAACGAGCTCCCAAAGGGACTGCCATGGTCCACAGGCCACAGTCGAAGATGACGCCTCGGATACACCGAGAGCAATTGGCAACTCGCACTCGCCCAGTCCCGCGCCATCGTGCTTTGCGACGGATGCACCGCTTTCTGTGGCGTCATACCAGACTGCCCAGCCCAGCCCGGTTGGGTCAAGTGGCCCCGTTGCAGGTGGTGGTGGTCCTCCCACCACTGCTGCAGGTAGCAGTGGCCCTGTGCTGCCAGATGCAGACAAATCACTGCTGAACGCCTTCCAC